>PITA01011141.1:0-68236 GCA_004023965.1 Spilogale gracilis | reverse complement strand
ATACATTTAAATGAGAGGTAGGGTGTGATGTGAAAGGTTATATGATTCAGAAAGATAAAGTAAATTATTTAAGGTCATAAAGCAAGTATGGAATCGAACTTAGACTTGGATTCAGACCTTCTTTCTGACATGATCCCTCATTGTTCTTTTCCTACATTCATTGGTGACTAAATCTTAAAATTTCTTTTTTTCACACACAGAAAAGCTAATGTCTATATTCTTGCAACATAGTGTTCTCTTAACCACAAATATGACACTTATGTTGGAAAGCTAAGATTATTCACACAAAACACTGAGCAACTCACAGGTCTGTTGGAATATTCTCCCAACTTAACTTTCGTCTTTGTTTCTATCACCTGATCCCTGTCTTCTTCCTAGCAATCAACTGTTTGTACATATTAAGCTCTTATGTTTGCATAAAACATATTTATCCTTCCCTCTTTCCACCAGGAAAAAGAAATTAAGAACACTTTATAGAATAGGGAAACTCCGACATCACTTGCTCTTGGAAGCCTTCCCAATATCTGCTCCATGAAATTTTCAACATCTCCACTTCTATAACACTTCCTTCACTAGTTGATCATATGTGTTACTCCTTTAAAATTCCTGCCCCTTGTTAAGTTTTGGGAATCTTCTTGATAGAGAACATGATAAATATTAGGAATACAAGAATTAAAGACACCAACCTTGCCCTCAAGAAGTTTCCAGCATGGCCAAGAAGTCAAAATCATAAACAACTATAGTCCAGCTCTGACACAGACAGCATATTTCTATATAATTGACTGCAATTACACTTGTACATATTTGTTGTTGTTGTAATCAAGGCTATACTGCATATAATAAATACGAGTACTCCAAAATTGACTCACAAAAAGCAGGGAAGTAGCCAATGTACATAAGAAGGACATCAAGGAGAAATAAACTATAAAGATGTAATGGGAGAAAAGAAAAAATACTGAGTTAATTGAAGTACAGGCTTAATGCAAGAAAAAGCAGCTTGGGGAAAGGAAGTTGAATTAGTTCAAGATATTTTTGGTAGCAAGAGCCAGAAAGGCTACAGTTGCCAGAAATGAAAAAGGGACTGACTATGGAGCAAAGCTATACCCCAGTGTGCCACTGGGCATTGAGTTCAGTGATTTATACAGTTGATTTCAACTAATACTCATAACCACCCTGCGAGGTAGGAACTATGAGGAAACAGAGGCTCCAAGCAGTTATGACTTGCTCAGCTAGTAACTGAAAGAGCCAGGAATCAAACTCAAGATGAGTGGACTCCAAAGTCCACTCTTCATGTCTTTAATTTTGGCCTAAATCCAAGGAGGCTGTGTCCACAAAATTAGCCAAAAATTACTTAATTTTCTCAAAGATCAAAGTCTAAGAGAGACTGCATATGATCCCAAGGCTCTTCACACGGTAATAAAAAAATAAACTCACTTTATAGTAAATCAGCTAATAAACTCTAGCATTGCATATTTGAGATGAAGCTACCTCAGAATCCATCTAGTACAACCTCTTACTTTGCAAATATTGAAGATACTAATGTCAACTAATTGAATCATAAAGATTACTAAGGAGAAAATTTCTGAGAAGGAATAAAGTACAAACTCTTTGTTTCTAAAGCTGAAGATCATGAGAAAAAGACCATCTTATCCTGTGCGGGTGAGCTTCATATTGCTAGGCACTTAGTTTATTTTTGCATAATTGTATCTCCATTATCTAGGACGATAAACCATACTGTTACTAGCACATGGTACACATTTGACAAAAGGAGGTGCCCAAATAATATTAGTTTCATGAAGGGATGAGTGGGTCTGTGTGGGAGTGTGTGTGTGATATGGGTGCAAGTATGTAATTAATCAGGAGTTTGGACATATTAGTTGGACATTACTAATTAATTTTTGTCTGCCATTTGGTTCACATCATTTTCTCCTTGAAATTTTCCAGCAACATCTTAAATGCTTTACATAGCAAGATCTTTACTTTCAAATGAGGTTTTCAGAAATCAAGAGTTTAGTATACCATCAGTGAAAGGAATTTTTGCATGGTGTCCTTTGGGTAGAATCATCAGAAGTTTTTGTGGTTTTGTTTTTTTTTTTAACTTGTCAAGAAATAACTCAAAAGATTTTGATAAAGTGGTAATATGAACATTTCATCTTTATCTTAGTTTTGGGGGGTGGGTAACACAGAAGCAATATTTCATTTCTAAAACTACGTTCCCATGAAGCTGAGCAGAAGGACTGCTTATAATAGAATTTTCCAGCCAAATTCTCAAAGGGCCCCCAACAGGCTTTCTCAATTTGTGGGCGCTGTCCTTCTAACAATCTATTCCTTTCCAGACTCTCCTTGGAAACCAAAGATCTATGTCATTCTCTTCATATTTTAAAATGAAATTGGTCCTGGTTAAAACAAAAATGAAAACTGAAGGCATGTCTTCATTCCAAATACCAGTGCTGTCTGGACAAATGCCTCATTAATATGCCCTATTTTGAAGGCACCACCAATGACTTTGCCTCTGCAGGAGTCTTAGCATTATTTGGACATTTCCAGAAATCAAGCTCACTACAGGCATATGTGAAGATGAGTTGTATTTAGGCAGAGGCCTGAAAAGGAAAAATAAATAAACCCCAGGTTGGAAAGGGGGAAGCAAATCCTCCTTTTTATAAATGACTTATAAATCTGCTCAAATTCCAGAGTCAAAGAAAAGTCACATGGACTGAACATATTTCTTTTAAAAAATGAATATTCACTTAGTAACCCTGAAATGCTTTCTGCTCTTTGAATACATTCAAACAAGTAGGTATTGTAGCATTTCACTGATAGCTTATCAAACCACAGAACAGAACAGGAGGAGTGAATCAAAAGGGCTTTCCTAGGAGAGCTCCATGGTCATTGTTCTATAAAAACATACGAACATATTGCTATAAACTCATCTTCACAGGAAGTCACCCAGCTTAATAAGCACAGACCTGCAAGTTAATATTAAAATTCACTTTGATTTCAACAGCAACAAAGCTGATCCAACTAGGACCTATTACATAAAACTCTTATTGTCATATTCGTCATCACCACTCTCGGTGGAGACCACTGCCAGCACCACGAAGCCCTCAGTTCACCCCTGGAAAGCAGCTACACAGCCAGCCATCCCAGTAACAGTACAGGACTGAGATGGCCCAGTTTATTTTATCAGAGTGGCACTCCTTTAATTTTTCAATTCTCTTTATTGATGTCCTCTTTCATGTATAGGTCTATTAGATTCTACTTCCTCTACTGTCCTCCCAGGAATTGGTGCTTGCCAACTACAATAAGTTGTTTTGACAACTTGTCTAGCTATACAATACTCTGTTTCTTTCCCTCTGCAGTCTTTTTGGCTTCAAATGAGTGCCTTCAAAATATAGCAGAGACTATCCAACCAAACTATGCAACAGGGGGAAAAACAGCTTTCTATGCGTAAGTACGGTCCTGCCAAAACCACAGTCTTCTGTATGCTCATAGTTCTCTTTCCTTTCCTTCTTATTTTTATGGATAAATCCCCCTTGCTATCTTGTCTACTCCTATCTTAATAAGGAATGACTGCCGTGACTACCCCCATCAACCAACGCCATTCACCGCCAGCACCTCTGCTCTCCTCGTGTGCTTCAAGAAGAACTGATTAGCACTTTGCATAATTAACCTGATTAGCACTGTGCATAATCAAACTGATTAGCACTTTGCATAATTAAAAAGAAATAATAATAATAACAATAATAAGCACTAAGTAATATCAAAAGCTGTTAGTCCCACAGCCCTTTGGTTACCTCCAAGATGACTTTGGTGCAGCATATTTTGCACTTTCACACTGAAATCTTCTCTATAACTCAAAAGTCAAGAAAATAAATTAAAATGCTTTCAATCCATAGACCCATCATGATCTTCATATCCATAGGAATTATCAAAATAATCATTCTTGCCCATGTGTGCCTTCCTCAGTTCTAGTCTTGCACTATTTTACTCATCTCAGTAAAAATATTTGTGATCAAATTAGAATCAAGATGTATACTTCTTATGTAGCCATACAATTATCCTTGCATTGTTTCTGGCTGCTAATGAGGTACACAAAAAGAACTGGACAGCCTTTTAGGAAAATCTGGCTCTGACATTTACTGTGCAATCTTGGCTAAGTCATTTAACTTCTCAGAACTTCAGTGCTCTCACCTGTAAAATGGAAACAATTAAGGTCAGTTTTGAAGCTTCAAGGGTTGTTGTGATGATAGGAAAAAAACAGTACTTTAGGAAGGTACCTTGTAAACTATAAGGTACTACATATATGAGACACCCCATTCTAGGTCTCCAAACTTTCATCCCCTAAATTTTATTTCCTACCATGGACAACCTTAGACATTATAAACAATAATAAAATTTTATATTTTTAATGCCTTGGAACGAAAAAGTTATAAAATTCTTTTGCATACTTTACCTTACTTTCTATTCAATAGCTGAATGTGATTAAAATTTTCACTTGGAGTTACAATGTAACTCTAGTCATTACTGTATCCATCACAGCCCTCATTTGTGTTTCCACAGAGGTTAAAATCAAGCTGCTGCTGGAAATTCATGAGAGAACAGAAGAAAAACTAGTATGTTTCTATTAACTGGGAATTGCAGGGAGAATTCTGCAACTCTGCTTTTCTCCACGCACCACAGCCAACCATCTGCTCTTGATGACCTTCAAGGCTTTGTTCAATCCCACTTTCCTCCAGGAACCTACTTCAGATGCTCTTCAGTCCGAATTTCTCTTTTTCTTTCTCGTGCTCCCAGACAATTTTGTCTGTAACTTTATTGTGTACAGTTTGTTGTGTTTTAAGCTGGTGTGTGGCTGGTTCCTCCAGAAGACGAGGAGCTCCCAGAGAGAAGCCATCATGCCTTTTCACCTTTGTCCCCCCAATGCACTTGGTGAGCACTTAACATACTTGTTACAGTTGACTTGAGGAAACTGGACAGTAAAGTGTTTTTCACATACCATGTAACTACTATATGCAAATTAGCAACTGCTTCACTGTTTGCAAAAGTATCTGACATACCCATGACCACTTTACTGACCATTAAAATATTGAATGTATGTCAAGTTACTTTTTATTTATTTACTCAATTATTCACCGAATCCTTCAAAAATAAATGTAAGCGCCTAGTAAGTGCTAAGCACTATGCTAAACATTCAATACAGGACTGATCAAGCTCAAAAGGCACTGTTGGTTTCTCTAAAGAAGTTTACAGTCTTCATATCTCTTCAGGAGCCTAGAGTAGGCTTTATAAGGCCAGGGCGGAGTAGCGTGGAAGGCGAACCTTAGAGTAGCCAAGATCATCAGTTGCAAGCTACCCACCATGGAGTCATAAGCCTCTCCATCTAAAGGAAAGGAACCCACATAAGCAGTCAGTGTTCCTGAGCCAATCATCCATTTTACAATTCATTTAATTCAAGAAAGAAAATGCTGCTGTGGAGATTATTCAAGTCCAAATGTTCCTGGTGAAGGTGCTTCCAGTAATTCTGGGAAAGAAGCCAATCCCCTCGTTTTATATGTAAATATTTAAAAAACACACACATATATATAAGCACAAAGGAAAGGTCAGGAAGACGTAAGTCTTTTAAAAATCTATTTTAATAATTTTTTTCTATAACTGTCCACAAAAGTTTGGGCTTTTTTGTAGCCTTACATTTTCTTTTACACAATACACCTGCTTTTTTTTCTAAACTAAATATTTCTTCCATCTAATGACTCTCTTTATTAGACAGCATCTAATTTGCATACATTTACATACAATTTAACTGCTAGCTTGTGAGAACAAAGAAATGGCTCTGTATTGTACTGAAGGACAATACTCAGTAAAGGAAGGTATAAAAACCAACCAACTCAGTGACTGTGTAAGCTCTTTGTTTCAGATATACCAAGCTTTTCTTTTTTTAACATACCAGTTAAAAGGGGCAAAAATTATTTCATCAAACGATGAAAGATACAGCACTACTTTGTTTAACTGCCCATTTCCTCCCCAGCTTGGTTACTATAATTCAAGGGTCCATGTTCCCTGAATCTACTACAATTTCCTTTATTAGATTTGATGGATTCAATCCTTTCATATATTTTTGTTTCAAGTCTGATTTCTAAAACAACCCAGGATTCCACTGTGATAAAGCTCTGTTCCGATGCGATGCTACTTTGTGTTGCCACCCACCTTGTTCCACTCAGGGGCAGGGTAGATATAACATCCTGTTCCCTAGTGAAAAATGCATATCCTCACCCTTAGTAAGAATAGATTTTACTGAGACTTTTGCTCTTTATGCTGTGAGCCATCTCTTCAAAAGCAGTGGTTTCCAGCATTCACTGGGGAGAAGATGGGAAAGGAGGACCTGAACACAGGGAGTATATGCTGAAGGAGAAATAGAGTTGAATCAACTGTGTCCACTTTGCAACGCCACACCTCTGTAAGTCTCCAAATCCAGAAGACTACTGGAGATTTAAAAGAGAAGAGAAAAAAAGAAAAAGAACTGGAAACCAGGGGTCCTTGATCCTCATTTGAAGTGAATTCCTATACTCTGTGATACAGGGTAAGTCACCATGACTCTTCAGTGCACCTCTCATCTTTGACACATGGAGAGGGAGACTATAGAAAGCAATCTTGAAGAGTTTGTTCAGTGTTTTGTAAATATTAACTATTGAAAACATAGGAAATAAGTAATAAAGCTGCGGTCACAACCAATGAAAATAAACATTAGAGGGATTCAAGTTTCTGAAATGCCATGTGTAAAATACCACAAAAAATGAAATACGGTATATAAAAATGCTTCAAAATTATAACAAATGATACAGATATAAGGCAAGGACAACTAAAAAACATAAAGCCACATATGAATTGGCCCCATAACCTCAATGGAAATATAATCCATTAGTGGATGCTGGAGGTGGTCACGGAAGATGCATTTTTTAGAAATATATTTACTATCATTAGTTTGGCCTATTTTCTGCATCTGATAATGCAGATTTACAATTTTAATGACCAAAAGAGGTGTGAACTTGTCAGTGATAAGTGAAGAAATTCTACCACTCTGTGGGGCTGCAGAATGCCCACATGGTTTGGAACCTTCAGCAGCCAAACAGATTGCACAATCTCTACCAGCGATCTTGAAGCATGTCTGATTTTCCACCTGGTGAGAAGAAGCCTGAGTTAGAGACTTGTATTAATGCTGGAGTGCTGGCATAGACCAAGTCTGCCAACTTCCTAACCCATAAGCAAGTCTGAATAATGATCCAAAATAGCACTTAAAAGAAATGATTAGACACTGCCCTTTTCAACATATCCTTTTAAAATTAGACACTGTCCCCTAGGTACTGACTAGATTCTAGGCCCTATAATGAGAAGAAAGGAAGGTGTTGATGATCCTCTGAAAACCACAGCTTAGCTCTAAAAACATCCTTAAATTCCAGAGAAACTGACCCTGACCCCCATAATTCTGGCTGGGTGACAGACTGAGGCAGTCACCTTATGAGGGACAGTCGGTAAGTTTTACATGAAAGTTCTGTTTCTAAGGCTCATTAGATCTCTCTTATTGATATAAATTTGAGGTTGTACTTATTTTTCATGTCACAGAATGTTATCTGTTCCCGGCACGAGACCTATTTTCTACACTTCTACAGATTAAATTCTGCCTTGTTTGTTTGTAAAGCATCTCTTAATACTAACTCAGCCAACATCACCTGTGCTGGAGGTGGTTAAGATCCACCTCCCCAAAGCATGTTACCACGGTGACAAAGTAGTGACCTAATTTGCACACACCTGCTGGGTTAATTGGGCCAAAATGAAAGATGATATATATGCTCAAAATCCAAAACTGATTTTTTCCTCAAAATTAAATATTTGATTTTTTTTTTAAATTAGCAGTTTCTAAAGCTAAGTAACATACTCCAGGTGTGCATTTGCCAGTTAATATACCCTGAATGTTTCATGACACTTGAGGAGCAAAATATATTGAGTGATGAATACAAATCTTTTATGTATTTTCTGTGTGCAATGATTAGTATGAGTAAGTGGTCTCAATCACCGAATATGTGGGTGTGCCTGAAGGGTCAGGACATTGCCTCAGAGCAAGTAAGGACATTTCAACTGTGCCAAGTTAACAGAGTCTGAGCTGTTCCTGGAAATGCAAGTTCATTTTGGAGCTGCTATCCATAGCCTGTGACAGCCTGAAACTTCTCCTAGACAAAACGTCACTTAACTCTGCTTGACCTCTTCCTACGCTTTGTACTCATCCTTCTGAGAACACTGATAGCTTTTCTTTGGCCCAAATAAAGTTACAGATCAAGAACCAATGGCAATATGAGCAGGCACTTGCAGAGACTGCTGGCGGAGCGACAGCAACACGTAAGTGGTAGAGCTGAAGGCATCAAAAGCTTGAAAGTCACATATATCTATGACTCAACTATTTGGCTTATAGTAATTTATCCTAAGGACATAACAGGATGTTCATAAAAATGCATACACAATATTTACCATAAGTTATTTCTAATAGAGAAAAACTGGAAGCAACTTACATGTCCAAGAATAAGAGATTGGCAAAATTATTATAACACATCCATTGTGTGGAATATTATATAATCCATAAAAAATCATGCCACAGAAAAAATATTTACTAACATAAACAAGTGTTCACAATATATTGCTAGTTGAAAAATCAGAATCCACAATCATGCAGAGTATAATCCTAAATTTTTGCATGTATACATATATACACACATCAGAATGTTAATAATCACCTTTTTCTACATGGGAATAATAATATCAAGGATGATTTTATTGTCTTTTTTTCTGCTTTTTTGTGTGTTTTCCAAAGAGTTTTTACCATGCTGGTATATTGCTTTTATAATTGAAAAACGAATACTCTGCTAAAAATAAAATAAAGGGTAGGGAAAAGTTCAATTACATTTCCTGATTCCTCTCCCTCACTTAGATTTCATGTTTCACCTGTCCTCACTTCTCTCCTCGCCAATTCCAGTCATGAATATAATAGATATTAAATAGAATAATGTTCTTTTATTGATAAATATTCTACTTTCCTAGCTGAATGGATCTTTTACTTATTTACAAACTTTACAAAAATGTCAGCCATGAGAGGCAGTATAGTCTCCAAGCTGCTTCTTGAGCTTAGGAAAACCAAACGAAGTAACTGTCCTTCTGTAATGAGGACAACTTGAAACTAACTTTTCAAAGAACAAATATGTCTATCACTTGGCTATTGCATCCTGCTTAAATTAGAACATTCACATTTTGATTTTATTTGTACAGTTATAAGGTCTTACTGATAAGCAAGTGCTTCCCTTAAGTAAGTAAAATTAACATTACCAAACCAACTGGAATTGCCGTTAAAAGTATCTCACTAGGGGTTTGATTTATTCTATGATGCTTTCACTGATTTAATCATCGCTTAGATTATCAAATACAATAATTTATTCTCATAGGTAAAAAAGTTTCTTGGGGTTTTCCTATGTCATAAAAAAATAGACATCAGTGATTGATAAATAAAAGAAAAATATGCCAATTTTGACATTTCAGTTCTTATTCCAGCACCTTTTTTTTTTTTTTTTTTTTTTTTTTTTTTTTTTTTTTTTTTTTTTTTTTTTTTTTTTTTTAGTGCATTGTGCTTCTTAAAAAGATCATGGAACAAAAAGTGATTAAAAGTTAATTTGTATGCCCAAAAATAAGTGTTAATAAATATTTGAAAATTATATGATACATAAAAATATTTTTGTTGAATTAAAGGTGGAGATTTTACAAAAAAACTAAATCACCAATGTACTAGAAAAATATATGATTAATTTTTTGATGAGTTTTCTATACCCCAAAGGAAATGACTGATAAACACAGTCACATAAAAGTCTACAGTAAAAATCACAAAGCAAATTAAAAACTAAATAATGTTTTAAACATCTCTTACAGAAAGTGTTATTTTCTGTCAATACACAGAGAGGTTATACTAATCAACAGAACATTAAAAAGAATCTTCATAGAAAAAGTGAAAAATATTTAATGGCCAATTCATAGAAAAATAAATATAAATGGCCAATAAAATTTTTAAATTATTTTTAAATCTAATTCAAATTAAAAATGCAAATCAAAATAATGATAGAATACCATTTTCACTTTTCAGATTAGGAAACAAATGTTAAAACTCAGATTTGGTCAGGCTGTGGGAAAGCAGGAATTCTCATACACTGTTGTTAGAATTATATATTAGAATACTGTTTATGAGGGAAAATTTTTAATAGCTGTAAACATTTTAATTATACAAATATTCTAGGAAAATATTAAAATGAGTATAAAATATATTTAGAATGTTGTTTATTGCATATATTTTGAATAAAAAAGAAATTGTAAATAACCAAATGTCCATAAACTAGGCAGTGGTTAAATACATCTTGTTCTAACTATAAAATAGGCAGCTATGAAAAAAAGATGATATAATATAATATACTATAGTTAAAAACCATAAAATCTCTGTGATATGGTAGTAAGAAAACAAAACATTAAAAAAACTTGAGCAGTATGATTCTCTCTTCATTTTTATTTATTTGTTTTACCCTCTGTTTTTAAAATAGAGGTATATTGGTAAATTTCTGTACACAAATATACTTGGAACTGTTTATCTCTAGTAATAGCACTATAAGTTGGTGAAGAAATATTTTTCATTTTATATTCTTGGTACCATTTTACTTTCAAAAATATTTTACCCTGCATTTTTAAGATAAAAGCAGCAAAAACAATTGTTCAGTGTAGTGATAAATGGTGAAAAGTACTCTATAAGGCATCACTGGATCCCTCACTCCGTGCTCAGCTACACCTATTCATTGTTTCCATTTCCTCCTTTGTAAAATAATCAAATTACACTAGAAAGAATGTAAATTATCTTATAATTCTACAGGTTATATTTTTACGTCTTAAGAATCGAGTACAGAATAGTGGGAAAATATGTTTGAGATTCCAGTCTCTACTGAGTATCTACAGCTACTACAATTAACAAATCTCAAAAAAAAAACCCCAAAATCTCTATTTGGTACTTTGTGAACAGACTGTCATCATGTCTTTACAATAACTGAGAATAATGTGTAGTACTGAAAATCTTCAGAAGCTGAATAAACTGAATATACTCACTATACAAGTAGTACTTCTGGGTCTCAACAGGTCTCAAGGTGTTGAAACGTGCCAAACAAGACTGATCACAAATGTATTTCTTATATATTTTACTGCCAACTTCTAACCTTGGCCCAGGCATTTACTTAAATTTATACTTGGATCTATGCTCTCAAATATATAACATGAGTAGAACAAAATGTCTAAATGGTTTATAATTTCAGGTATATATTGGCAGATGCACAATAAAAGTTTGTGATATTCTATAACATTATAGTGCATGCTCAGGAGGTATAAGAAGTGCTCTGTATCTTTCTAATTTGTGGTATTTGAAGCTTCAGTACGATAATGATCTTCTATTGTGACTTAATATTCTTGTCATTTGGATCATTGTTTTTAAAAGCAAAACCTCTCAAAAACAAAAACAAAAACCTCTCAGTCATGGTTTGGAAGACAAATAATATGTCCATTTAAGTTACACAGTGGAAATTTTGCACTGTGCTTTCTCTGAGAAAGTAGTTCTTTCCTCCATTTCTAGTTTCCACGAGTGTGATAAGAACAGAACCAAGACTCAGTGGTGTAACTGATAACAATGTTATGTTATATTATGTTATATTAATCACATCATAGTTTGGTTTACAAATTGGAATGAAGTTTAGTAAAGCCTATCGGGCGCCTGGGTGGCTCAGTGAGTTAAAGCCTCTGCCTTCAGCTCCGGTCATGATCTCAGGGTCCTGGGATGGAGGGAGCCTGCTTCCTCCTCTCTCTCTGCCTGTCCCTCTGCCTACTTGTGATCTCTCTCTGTCAAATAAATAAATTTTAAAAAATCTTAAAAAAAAAAAGAAGGTAAAGCCTATCAAAAATTATATATTTTTTTAGTTTCCCTAGTGAAAAAAATTAAGCCCTCTCTCTAAAAACTTAATTTCTGAAAATGTTACTTGGCTCCATTTTTCAAATGCACACAGTAAGCTGTCTACCTTCTTGTGTATTTTTTCATATAGTATCGGCCTGGGTCAATGGTAATGCTGTCATGTGTTAGAGCAGCAAGCAATGGGAAAATAATAGTTCCATGAGTGCAATGTTGATTAGACATATTAAACCCAGGAAAATTCAATCAAATCTCATCAATTTCAATAATTTACCACCACACGTCCTTGTCTAGTTAGAGATAAACAATTTAATTTTGAATGAAGCATTTTAAGAAATTTCTACTTCAGAATGAAAGTAAAGATGAAAAGAACAGATTTCCTGTGCTCATCTCAAATGGAAAGTTAACTACATATTCCTAAGAAGTTCTGTGCTTAATCTTGGCCTCCTATGAAACTAATACTTAAAAAAAAAAATTAAATCTAAAGATACTTAGTGTGACCCTCCATTTTCATTTACTACCTGTATACATGGAAAAAGAGGAAGGGGATTTATATTACTGCTAGAAAAAATTATTTGCCAAAGAAGAAATGATGGTTCAAGAATCCCTGTAGCTCCTCTACCAATCCCTGGCACCACAGCAGGCAATGGAATTGACAAGGCAGCTAAGAGTAGCAATGAACCTAATTCCTTTGTGGCCAAACTAACTTTGGCTTTCACAAACAACAAGTTTGTTCAATTTTAGGGAGATATAGTTGACCTAATCTTTAGTCCATTTCTGAATGCTTATTATTGCTTTGTTTGCTATCAGGATAAAGAGGAACATCAACTGGTTGTCCCAGAAGCAGACCTCCTAATTGTACATTGTTAATAACTAAGAGTCAGGGCAGGCATCCCCTCGCCTCTCTGCTCTAATACATAGATACCTTGGGATCACAATTCTGAGCAACCTGTAAGAATAGAGATCATGATGGACAGTGCGGAGGGTATGTGCTATGCTGAGTGATGTGAATTGTGTTAAGACTGATGAATCACAAATCTGTACCTCCCAAACAAATAATATGTTATATATTAATTTAAAGAATATAGAGATCAAATTTAGATTAATTTAGTCCTGGTATTTTTTCCTCAGAAAGCCCACCCATGACCACTTCCCACCCCCCCCCCAGCCATTCATCTATCCCATTTTTTTTGTTGTTGTACTTCTTAAAAAGCACACATCACCTTCTAAGCCTCTTATTTATGTATTTGTGAATTTGTTTATGGTCTTCTCCCATAAACATACTCTACCACCCTATGACCATCTTAACTTCATAAGGTATAGGATCAGGGTCTTCTTGTTAGATTTCTATCTCTAGTGCTTAGAACTAGCTCTGACTTTCTCCATGGTTTAAGAGTGATCCATACCAGAGAGAAATCTGCAATTTAGCAAAAGGAGACTTTCTTCTCTTTGATTCTTATAGTAACAGGAACAACACAAACTAGGTGGAATTCAATTAATGTATTTTGGGTGCTATCACAGTTTTGTAAATCACAATCACATTTTCACGTTTAACTATTTCACTACTTCAGAGATTATTTAATTTTCATTTTCATTTCTACTTAATCCTTATTTTTTCCTAATAAGGAGGTCTAATACTTATTTCTTAATTTTTCTATCCCATGAGCATATTACTATGTGCACTATAATTATGTGCATCAGAAAATAAGTGCACCATAAGAGCTGCAACTTAAAAGAACTGTCCAATAGATAAGACTAGTCAAAATTCATATAATTATGAATTCATATTTCATATAATTCATATACTCACTCTACTAATAAATACCTTTTTAAAATTTAAGTTTTTGGTTATTGAGCATTCTTAAAGAAAACATACCTGTAATATCCCATAATCATGAGGTGGAAAGGACCAACAAATTCTTCCAATTCTAATCAAATTCTTTTAGAAATGGCTCTACTTTGCTCCTTCTGTCAGCCCTTACCTTATTAGTAGTCTACTTCCTGTGGCAAACAAAAAACACTTTCAACATTGAGATTCAACTTGGGAGAAGTACAAAAAATGGAGGTGTTTCAGTTGGGCAGAACTGAGCTTAAATTCTGTCTCGGTCACTAACTGTCTACGTAAAGTTTAAAATCGACTTTTCTGAGGTGAGCCCTGTTTTTTCAGTCTGGTCTGGGATACTCGGGATTTCCAGTTATCGCTTAATGGATGTGCATTTCTATAGATAGCCAGATTCACAATTATCTAATAAAGATCCTGCCTATGCTAAATGTAGAGAGATAAGTTTAGCTATTTCATGGTTTCAACAGTTAAAATCTAGTGCAATGTCTTTGTCACTCTACAACACTAAATTTCAGGTGCATGAAATTTAGGTGAGTACTTGGCTCACAGAATCTGGAAACCATTATGAAAAAAATTTCTGAAACTAATGATTTAGTTTATAAGTAAAATTATTTTAAAGTTCTGTGTATTTCATGAGATATTTGGTATCTCAGCACACACGGCTTCACAAAAAACTGAATGATACGAAAGTCAGTTTTGAATTTTGCACTGACTGTAACCCTGTTAACTACCTAGCCTGTGCCTCAAGTTTAGCATTTATAATAAAGAGAAGTTTCAGTAGTTAAAAAGGATATGAAAGAGAATGACTCATGATTCAATTAAATCCATAAAAAATACTAAGATGCTAAGGCAACAAGTATTCTATAAATGCTGAGCAGATAACTGCATCAACTACAGAGGAGAGAAAGAATTAATATATGAATTTGTAAATAAGGCTTCCATAGATATGTACTATAAAAAAATAGTTACTCACTTTAGTAGGTTGAACAGTTTTCCCTCACAATTTCACGTCTACCTCGGTCCTCAGAATATAGTATTACTAGGAAATGAGGCATTTGCAGATGTAGCTAGTTACATTTAAGGTGAGCCCTAAATCCCATGACTGATGTCCTTATAAGGAGAGCAGAAAGCAGAGAAACACAGAGGAAATGGCCATGGAAAGATGGAGGCAGAGTTTGAGGTTATATTGCCAAAAGTTAGGGACACCTGGGGCCAGTGGAAACTGTAAGAGGCATGAAAGATTCTTACCTAGAGTCTTCAAAGAGATTGTGGCCACGTTGGACCTTGCTTTTGGACTTCTGGCCTCTAGAACTGTGAGAAAATAAATTTGTTTTAAGCCACCCAGTTTGTGGCAATTTGTCATAGCCATCTTGAGAAACTAATACACTCTCTCTGTACTCCAGCACGGTGGAAGCTGATACAGCAGTTTCATAAGGGTAAATGGTGATGTCAAAGTCTCCAGATGATAGGAACATATAAGTATAAGGGAAGAACAAAGAGAAAACTTACTGGGGGGCTCCTGGGGGGCTCAGTTCATTAAGCGACTGCCTTCGGCTCAGGTCATGATCCCGGAGACCCGGGATCGAGCCCCACATCAGGCTCCCTGCTCAACGGAAAACCTGCTTCTCCCTCTCTCACTCCCCCTGCTTGTGTTCCCTCTCTCACTGTGTTTCTCTCTGTCAAATAAACAAAATCCTTAAAAAAAAAGAGAGAGAGAAAACTTACTGGGAAGTTGCAGTGATGGTTGCTAGTAGTAGCAAGTCACCTTTAAAAGGAAAATACTGAAAAAAAAATTAAAAAAAAAAATAAATAAAAAAATGTGACTTTAAAAAAAAAAAAAAAAAAGGAAAATACTGTCCTCTATTTGGAGTTGTTCCCTCTTAAATCCTATAGATAGATGCTATCCCAAAGTAATGTAACTTCTTCTAATTCCATATTTTCAAGAAAGTCAAAGATTGGTCTAAACAGGTATCAGTCATTTTTAAAAAAATATATAAATAAAATATATAAATATATAAATAAATATTTAAAAAGAAAATTATGACATTTTTATTTTTTAGAATCCTTAGTAAAATACTGACATGAGTGAATAATAAATATTTTATGAAGGTTATGAAGTTATATCAATGGCTAAAACAATTTCCACTGAACAATTTCCAGCATTCATTTGACACCAAATTAAAATGGATCAATATAAAAAGTTTAAAAATTAAAAAATAAAATGGATTAACATATAAGTTACTTTAAATATATAAATTATTAATATCAAGTAATGATATCTCAAAAGAAAGAGAATTGGCATTGAGGAGCAAATGATTCAATGACAAATATCTGTAAGGACTAGGATATTTAGTGTTTCTTGAATTTTTGTTTCTTTTTTAAGTAAGTGTAATGCTCAAATCATACTGTACATTAAAACTGTGAAAGCTAGAGCAAATATTAAAAATAGTAGAGAAAGAAGGATCTATATAGTAACCACGCTAAATATTTTAGTACATGGTTTCAGGGTATAATTATGATAATGAGGACAAAGGAAAAGAAAGGAGGAGTAAGGGAAGAAGAGGAAGAAGAAAGGCTAACTGTATCTTGAAAAAAAATTTTTTAAATTGTACTTAAAAAAATTTTTTTTATATTTTTGGTATACTGCCATGCCTAATATACAGATGAGCAAACTGAGCCTAAAAGTACCTGAAGGAATACCCAATATCTCATACCAATAAGGTATAGTGCAGAAACTTAAATCCAGATCTTCTATTTCTTTTTTTAAGATTTTATTTATATATTTATTTATTTGTTTATTTATTTATTTAGAGCACATGCTTGGTGGGAGGAAAACGGGAAGGAAGAGAGATAGGAAAAGAATCTCAAGAAGACTCTGCACTGAGCTTGGAGCCTGACCTGGGCTTGAACCCATGACCCCCAAGATCAAAACCCAAGCTGAAACCATGAGTAGAACACTCAACCACCTGAGCAACCCAGATGCCCCATAGATCTTCTATTTCTAAACCTCATATTAGTTCACTATAATGTCTTGTCTCTTTGTTCCCTGAAATTAGAAATATGTAGCAAAATTCTTAAATCCTATGGTTAAAATAAAAATTTCCCAAAAAAATAAGAAACTAAAAATAAAATAAAATCATCCAAATTACTGTTCAGAGTGCCACAGTATTTATAAAAATAAAAATTAGGTTTTAAAAAGTTGTTGTTACAAGAACAAAGTCCTCTTTGAATCATCCTCGATTTTAAATATAGAATACTGGCAACGAAAAGGTGCTCTCCAAACCATGAGGTGAATTATATACTATGAAGGGAAAAAAATAAGAACCTATAGAAATGTAAGAGAGCCTAATTCAGATAGGTAGAGTCACTGAAGTTCTCCATGAGAAAGTATTTTATAATAAACAATAATATAATACTTCATGGAATTTGTAGTCTAGCAGAGGAGAAAAATGTTCAACAAATAAATTACATAAAAACTTACATACTTATGACTAAGGACTATTCATTATCCTTGATAATCCACACAATTCCGTATTTAACTCATTTGTTTATATGGCTCCTCAACCTGAAAATGATCTCCTTTCTCCTTTCAAATGCTTTATGTCTTATGTTTCATGTTATTTCAAGGCCTAATTCAAGTCCAGTTTCTTAACTTGCAGCTCACTGAGCAAGGCCTAATTCAAGTCCAGTTTCTTAACTTGCAGCTCACTGAGCACTCTATCTCCATGGAATATCTTTAGTACTTAATGACTTATATTTGGCAATAGCAAATGGGTCTCATTTTACATCCAACTTCCATCAATTGGTAGTAGTTGTCTAAAGTGTTGTCTTCAGGAGGAGTCTTCAGTCAAGTTCTGGTCTAGTGGCAGAAGGAACGATGATGAATTGGCGATGTCCTACACAGGCACTGAAGAGGGAGCAGGACATCAGGTCCATGGCATTCCTTTGACAGGAATGCTGATATTTTCACTTTTACAGTGTTCATTTGACACCAAATCCAGGTCTACAATATGCATTTAATACTGAGAGTGGCTTATTTTATTTTTAAATTTATATCATGTCTCTTTAAAGAATACCATAAGATTCTTACAGTCAAGGACCATATATAATTCTTTAGGTCCTAGTGTCTAGGCATGCATTGCAAAGTAAGCATCTGCTGATGATAATGAAATGACTTTTTTTACTTTTATTATTTTATTATTTTTTATTATTTTTCACTTTTATTATTATTATCTATAAACTCAATTTTTCTCTTGGTTTCCCTCAAAAGATTATCAATGCCAAAACCATGTCCAAAAGAACTCTGTACATAAGCTATAAACTTTAAGAAATACACTGCCTTTGTCATCTCCAGGTTCAAATGAAACATTAGAAAATTGGTAATATTTGAAGGTTAAATATATGTCCACCAAATAATACAGTGGTATGAAGTATAGAGGTATAAAGTAAATACATATTTTAAGTGGATTTAAACCGTTTTTTAAAATTCCAAATCTTTGGCTTTTAAAATATATTTTATATATTTAGTACATCCTAGAATTTTTATCCTTTTTTAGTAGATGGCATCTTCCTGCACATAATAAGTGTTGAAGAAATCCATGTTGAACATTTTAGAGTTACATTAGAGAAATAGTTCCATTTTACATTCTCCCCCTGCTAAGCAAATGTATTTATCATATTCCGTAACAGCTCACAGTTTGTTATACATTAACTGCTCATTCTCTGTGCCAATAAGACTGTGCTGGAATAGCAAATGAATTTGGTGCATTCATTTAAATGATTCTGCAAACCACAGGCTACCCAGTTGTCTAATGATAAGAGAGCCCCAAAGCCACCTGATCACCATTATACTCCCTTATTTTTTTGGACTAGCATGGTCAGTACTGTCAGGATCCCCACACTGAGAAGAGTGAAAAGGAAGAATGTACCTCAGACATAATGATGAAGGGGACTTTATTAATTCAGGCACCAATGATGATGTGGCTAGATTGGAAGGAGAATGGAATATAGGGTCTGAAGTGCTTTATCTGCTCCAAGACCAATGCTGGTTTTGGCACTTCTTTTACTCTAGTGAGTTGCAAAAAAACAAGCAGGTGCTAGCAATCTGAGAGACCACATGCCAGCTACAGCTGCTTCAAACTGATTCAATTACATCTGCCTGAATAGTCCCAGGACATCAAACCAGTTGAAGAGATCCATAGGTTGCAAGTAGACCTAGTCTGTCCTGAGACAACCACCTGCAAATCTCCAGGTTTGGATATGAGTGATCGTTCTATCCTCAGGCATAGGAAAAAGACATGTTGGGGGGGGGGGTGATGGGGAATGCGATTTTAATTCACTTCAAAATTAAAAACTGGTTGGAGCCAGCACAAAAGGCCCCTTCTAATTTTCATATTTAAAATCTGACAGTAGCTGAGGTCTTAAGGATACCTTGAAAAAGCCTGATTTTGTGAGAACATTTCCCAAATCATTGGTACAGCACATTTACAGAACATGCTCTTGGGATCCGGACTTCGCTCCAAACCTTGTTTGTACAAAAAGGGGCCAAGCAGCTGGGAAATTCTGGAGTGGAGTGTGTCCTCATTAGTTCCCATCTGCCACCAGAACTCAGCTCATGGCAAGTTTGGCTAAGTCCTGGTGTACTCAGGTCCAAATGTGGGTCAGTTTTAATTACACTATACAGAATTCAGTGTGCAGTTTTTAAATCCTTATTATACAGCACAGAGGAATGGGCAGCTCTCCAGCTGATCAATTTTTTAAAAGTACATATATAAAATTTTTAAACCAGGGTAGACAGACAGTGGTTGGAAAAAAAATCTTATAAATGAGTACAAGGGTTACTTAAGAGAATTATTAGTGAAATTGGGTCATGAGCAAGTTCTGTTTTAAAACTTCAAAGTCAGAAACAAACTGTTCCGTTGATAAAAGAGGAAACTTAAATAAGGTGCACAATGCCCCTTGCTCTTTAGTTTGAATAAGTAACAAAGCTACAGCTAGTTTACAGTAAACACCTACAGGGGCACTAGCTTTCATGGAAGCAGAGATATTTCCTATTCTGTCATTCTTCACATCTTGTCCTTTTCAACGTTTGTCACTCAGGCAGGGACTGTAGAAAGGAAAAAAAAAATCACAAACTACCTGTTAAGAGTGAAAAACAAAGATGAGGGAGAAGAAAGACAGAAAGGAGAGCAGAGTGCACATGTGCAGAGTAGAAGACCCTGGGCATGACTTGGCTCTCAGTGCCATCCACACCAACTGAGGCCAGAATCAACCCATGCAGTCTGTGTTCAGAATCCATCCTGTGAAAAAGCTTCATCAGGTGCAGAAGAGCTAAAACACTAAGCTTTCAAAGACAACTGTCAGCAAAAATCCAGGAGTGAAGATGCAGGCAGCCAATGCTGGGCATTTAGCAATAGCACAATGCACCATTTTTGATGGATAAAATGTTCTTTCGCACAAGCCCTAATGATGAACTGCCCCCCCCCAAAAAAAAACCTTAAATGAATGCTCAAAGTATTTTAGGGGCTTTTGACCAAGTTATTATAGAGCTCATCCATTAAAAAGGCAGCATGGAATTCTATGGGTTCAAATATTAGTAATTTAACATATACTAGCTGTGTGATCTTGGACATATTGCTTTTCTCTCTGAATTTAAGTTTTCTCACCTGTAAAATGAAGAATAACATCTATCTAATAGATCACTGTAAGGATTATCAATAATACGGATAAAACATATGGGATACAAAAGTCACTCAATAAATGCTAACTATTAATCTAACTGTTATGAGTTAAATTGAGCCCTAAAAAAATGTTAGAGTCCTAACCAAAGTAAAATGGGTCCCACAAAATGGGACTTTATTTGGAGATAGGGTTCTTACAGAGGTAATCAAGTTAAAATAAGATAATTAGAGTGGGCCCTAATCCAATATGACTAGTATCCTTATTAAAAAGGGAAATTTGGACACACAGATAAGCACGAAGAGAAGAGAATGTGAGAAGACAGAGAGAAGACGGCCATCTCTAAGTGTATAAGAGAGAAGCCTGGAACAGATCCTTCCTTCACAGCCCTCAGAAGGAACTAGCCTTGCCAAAACATTGATACTGAACTTCTGGACTGTGAGAACCAAAGTTCTCTTGTTTCAGCTGCCTAGTTTGTGATGCAGCCTAGCAAACTAACACACAACTAATTAAAAATTTCATTAATCATCAATGTTTACTTTGGCTCATCATGGTCAAAGCTGTACACCTGACATTAGGCAAGACAACTTTAAACTATGCTGAGGAATAGTCTACTCCATATATTATCTAGTGCCTTTACCTTCTTTTCTGATTGCTATTCAGGCAGATACTGCTACAACATAAACAGGATGGCAGGAAAAACTGGTTTACTTAAGATCATCTAATTTTTATTAAAGATAATATGGGAAAATCACACACACAAATTCATAATTCACTTTTCTACTGTTGAGGGAGTTTGCATAGGAGAGTATCAGAACATTTTACCACACTAATTCCCTTCTCAAGGGAATCAAGAAAAAAAGAAAGACTTACACATTGACTCATTGCCAACTATGCTCCCTAAATCTGAGGCTGCTTAGATCGTGACAACTTTCTCAGCAGAAGCAACTAGTTCACTAGGATACATGGAAGAGTACATGGCTTATTGAGGAGGATAGTTCTTCATTGTTTGCAAGAGATTGGTTTTAAGGGTATCTGACTTTCAAAAGAGAGATGATAGTTGTCTGGGAGTTGTATCAAAGCCCTTCCATTGAAAGATACATTTCCATAATCACAGACATTGAAGTGGATGGGATTATCTTCATCTTAAGTTTTTCTTTAAATAACCCTGGACTTTTACAGACATGTAGCATGTGTACTTAGAAATGGTGATTTAGGGGTGCCTTGGTGGCTCAGTCGGTTAAGAGACCTACTCTTCATTTCAGCTCAGGTCATGATCTCATCGGTCGTGAATTCAAGTCCCATGCTGGGCTCTGCGGTCAGGAGGGAGTTTGCTTGGGATTCTCACCCTCTCTCCCTTCCCCCACCTGTGCCTGCACTCTCTCTCTCTCTCAAATGAATAAATAAATCAAATCTTTAAAAAAAAAAACAAGAGGGAAAAGAATAAAATTAATATGTAGGGAATACTAATAAATGCTGTGCACCAAATAAAGCATTTTGTATACCTAATCTAGTTTAATCCTCACATCTATCATTTAAAAGATAGACCATATCACCGTATTTTACACAAAAATTGAAGTTTAGTAAGGTTAGGCAACCTTGGTCAGGTCAATAGCGACTGCAGTGTAGAACTGGGATTTCAGAGGCGCCTGGGTGGCTCAGTTCGTTGAGCGACTGCCTTCGGCTTGGGTCATAATCCCAGAGACCTGGGATCGAGCCCCACATCAGGCTCCCTGCTGGGCGGGAAGCCTGCTTCTCCCTCTCTCACTCCCCCTGCTTATGTTCCCTCTCTGGTTGTATTTCTCTCTGTCAAATAAGTAAATAAAATCTTTAAAAAAAAAGAATTGGGATTTCAGTGCAGGCCATTTGGATTCCAAAGCTCCAATGCAGGCAGGAGATTTAGAATCCAGATATCCTAAAAGGTATTTGCAATTCACAGACTTCTTTAAAGCATCTGAAGTCAGGTAGATAATAGATGTCTTGCTAAATCTGACTTAGTTTATTCTCCTTAAGAAGAAATCAGTTATTCACAAACACAAACTTCAATCAACTTAGATAAAATTCATCCCACTATAAGAATACCTGAAGGTCTTTTTGATTCAGTACAATGATAACTTGTATTCCAGCAACTTTACATAGTCCATTTACTTCTTGGAGATAAGCAATCAACTCTCAACTCTCTAGTAGGAAGACATTCAACATGAGTTATCTTACATTAGACCAAGAATCAAGAGCTCCAGGTTCAAATTCTGCATCTCTCACCTATTAGACCATATAGCAGACAAGTACCTGAACTTTTCTGAGCTTATTTCCTCACCACAGATACAACAATGATGTTAGAGAGATGATCATTAAGGTCCGTTCAAGTTCTTTTTTTCTTATTTTTTAATGTATTTTTATTATTTTTATTTTTTAAAATATTTTATTTACTTATTTGACAGAGAGAGAGATCACAAGCAGTCAGAGAGGCAGGCAGAGAGAGAGAGGAGGAAGCAGACTCCCTGCTGAGCAGAGAGCCCGATGTGGGCCTGGATCCCAGGACCCTGAGATCATGACCTGAGCTGAAGGCAGAGGCTTTAACCCACTGAGCCACCCAGGGTCTAACACTATATGACACTTAGAATCTCTTCTAAACTATAAGAAGCAGAGGTAACATTGGATAAAACCTCTAAGACAACCCATGTGATGATGTCCAGGCCAGGATCTAATTGCTGTCAGGCAATTAGATGGTCTTTCTTCTGTATATAAGTTATATTAGTGATGGTAGTGATAAAAAATAATGGTAGTATAGCTAATTTATTGAGAACTTGCTATGTGCAAACCACCAAACTAAGAATTTTACTTGTATTGTCTGATAACTCACACAATAGATGAGGTAGACACTATTAATTTTCCAATTTTCCAAAGAAGTAACAAAGGAACAGAAAGATTAGGTAAATTGATAGGGTCTATACTCAAAATAAGTGGTAAAGCCAAAAAGAACTCTATAGACATATCTTTGTTTCCTGTACTAGTCTTTGTGTTCTCTAAGGACAAGAATTTTGTTTTATTCATTTAGATTGGCACTGTGTCTGGTAAATAGTAGGCCTCCATTTATTGTGTAGAATAAAAGGAAGAAAGAAAATGAAGATGGAGAGTGAGGGGAAGAAAGAGGAAAAAGAAAGTATATTTTGACACGCTATGTTCTTCATAAATGTTAATTTTCTTTTTTTTTTTTTTTAAGATTTTATTTATTTATTTGACAGAAAGAGATCCAACTAGGCAGAGAGAGAGGAGGAAGCAGGCTCCCAGCTGAGCAGAGAGCCCGATGTGGGCCTTGATCCCAGGACTCTGAGATCATGACCTGAGCCGAAGCAGAGGCTTTAACCCACTGAGCCACCCAGGTGCCCCATAAATGTTAATTTTCTTCCTTTATTTCTTTAACCCTGAAATCAGAGAAAAATCTACAATTATGCCCAGGCATCCTAGGGCTTGGCAACTTCTCCTTCCTGGGGATTCTATACTGTATTTTCTGGTACAAGTCAGTGAAGCAGCTACTGTTAATCTGGTTTAGGATTCTAGCTGATGGTTATTCTTGCCTCCTCTCTTAATTTCTGATGTTGAGGCTAAAGAGGAATACAGTTTATTCTACCACACTGATGTTCTGAGAGAAAAAGAATACCCTCGATGCTGGCCTCTTACGCACTGGTATAAACTAAGGTGAAAGAACTGTTCCCAGATGAAAGTACTTCCAGGCCTAAAGGTATCCATGAATAACATAAACTAGTGGTATCAGAATTTGAGAACCCTAAACAACATGCTTTGATGCGCTAGACACCGGCCCATTCTACAGCCTCTGCCATTGTCACGTGACTGCCACGTGCGGCACAGAATGGATCTCTAGGGCAGCCTCTCCAAAGCAGGTCTTGACTTCCCTAGTTTGACTTTACCTCTACTTGGCTCCATCCCTACTTATTTACAGTTAGAATTTAGTGAGTAACAGAAACCACAATTAAAAACATGTATACAGTAAACACAGGGCCCATTACTTATGTTTAGTAAAAACAGTTACATATTTTTCATACAATCTGATCTTATCTGACACGAAGAAAAGTTAATACACATTTCATTTCTGTGTTTTCGGTGAGGTAGAGATTGGGAAAGATGGGGGGAGCGAGTGATAGAAAAATGGTGAGGGAGAGATGGACAGAAAGCCATTGCTCAGAAAACTGACAGCATTGACTAAATTAACAAGATATGTTGATTCCTTTGCTGCAAAGTATTTCTAAAGTGAGAAGTAACTTAGTCATTGAATATCTCAGATTGTTTGAAAAACAGGTATACTTTTCTCATAGTCAGCAAAAATAAATATAAAGCGTATTGCAAATAATGTTATGCAAATTCTTGATTATAATGAGGATCAATTCTTACATATTCATTTCTCATTTTAAGGACAGGATTTGTCAGTAGTCTCATCTCTGTCTAATCAGCAGTATGAGAACTAAAGGAAGTCCAAAGACCCATCCAGAATATGTAACAAGTAACACATTTTTAAGACTTTCTACTCCTCTATTTCTAATACAACTCCAGACATGTTTTATTCATATATGCATTCATTCAACATTTCCTGACCACCTACTCAGTATAAAGCATTGTATTAAAAGGCTGTGGATAGTCCTCTACTTATCTTGGTACCAGTTTCCAACTCCCAAAGAGGTTAAGTTCACATTATGGTTATTAAGAAACAAAACAAAACAAACAAACAAACAAAAACAGCTTAAATGGAACAATATAAAGAAAAGATACACTAGTGCTAAGATTTTTGTTACCAAATACTAATGGCAACTTCTTAGCCTTTATTAATACAGCATTGCTAAGGAAAATAATTCAAGTTATTTGAAAAAGTTTTCAATGTCAGGAATTTGGGACTACCAAATACATTATTCACATAAATACTTTTTATATGAAGTTGCCACTTTTTATATTGTGTTTAAAGAACTTGACTTAATTAGCATAAACTATAGTATCTAATAGCTTGTCTATGCTAAAAATGTAGATGTTTATCAGAAAGTAGGCAGAGTTATTAACATCTAAAACATCAACAATTGGGAAAAAATACTAGGTGACAAGGATTCGTCAAAAAAAGGTTAATATTCAGCCTTAAAGTCTGCATTCTGATTTTAAACCCTTTTGTAGGACTACTATTAAGTAAGTTTTACTTTTTTCTCTCTCTCACTTCCACCCAACTGCAACAGACACATGCACAAATCAAGAAATCATCTTATAATATAGACTTAAATTTTCTGAATATGCCCCATGTGTCCACTAATAGCCAAATGCTTTCAAATCTGTTCAGCTAAATGGATCAATAACTACATCCAGTCTCACATACTGGGGTTGCCAGCATGGTGAAACTGAGCCAAACACAAAATGTCTCTACCAGGACAAAAATTGTTATCCACCCAGTAATCTAGAGAGATCTACTTTCCCTAGGTATCCTTTAGAGAAGTAAACATGCTCATTATTTAGAGCAGTCAACAGCTATGAAAAAAAAAATTGTTGAGACTCAGGATGAAGGATTTGGGGAAAATAGTGAGTTTTATAATAAACCAACATAATAGTGCAAGGTCTACATCAAATAAGACTCAAATTCAGAGTACACAAAATATGTAACAGCTAGAGTGAACTGCTAACAAGCTTCTCTGCGCGCTCACTCATATGACACAGCTGCAAGAAACAATCAAGCAGGTGCAACCAAGCTTTTGAGAATTCCTGCCTGTTGCCCGGGAACCACAACACCGCACAGTTGAGATTTTAAACAGGTGCAAACATTTTTTTTCCATTCCTCTAGTGCTTGAGACAGTACAGCAGACAGTACATCTGCAACCACTCCTTACCTAAAACAACCACAGAAAAGAAACTCCAAAGCAGCAAAAAAAAAGTTTGAAAATAAAACAATAATGTCAGAAACAGTGGTTTTGCAATAGTCTCTGACCCCGTATCAGCAGTGGCTTTAATAATACAGTTCCATAAAACACTCTCTAATCTCTTCACCAGATGAATGCTTTGTAATTAAAATTATTCTGCCTCATCAAATCTTAGAAATGTTTATTTGATTTTTAACAATGGAGTGAAATGCAAGGTATATATAAAATGCACTCTCCTTTGAAGCTGTCAATATTTATAAGTACTCAAAAATTAACATTTTCACATTATGAAATCTGTAAGCAATTTTAACACACAAAACTAGTAACTTGTCAGTTAATACACAGATTTACATAACTATAGGTAATTCATATACATACCTGTGTAGCTATGGGGCACAGACAGACGTGAAATTTATCAGACACTCTGAAATGCAAAACAAATGTATCATATAAGTAAAAATTAATTTTCTAAGTGGAGCCAGTATTTATGCTGAGGTAGTTTCTGCAGAGAAGTAGAAAAGACAGCAGTCCTTAAAGAGGTAAATAATTTTATATCTATATTTTCCCCAGCGGATATTTCAGACCACCCCAAATTCATATGTGTGAATAAACACACACAAAGAATCCCTTAGCAGTGTTATCAAAAACATGTACCAGCAAGGGACTAAGACTCACCATGGCCCCTAAAATGAAAATGCTTTCACTAGAGGACAAAGCAAACACTTAAAAATGAATTTTTTTTTTTTTTGGTATTCTTCCAACACCATTGCCTTCCTAAAACAAATATAACTGCTACTCTCTACCACTCAGACTCATCTGCACTCAGTTTGGATAAAACACTGGTGAGGAAGAAAGGTGCTTTTGCAGAGCATTCCCCAAACATAAAAAATAAATAAATAAATAAATAAATAAATAAACAAATAAACAAATAAATAAATAAATAAATAAAGTAAACTTTGAATGTTCATTAACTTTAGGCCGTAACAGCAAATAGAAGGGAGATTGTTTTGCTATAAGAGGACATTCTAAAGTCACACCAGGTGTAATGCCTCAAGCCAGCATACTTCGAGAAAACTGCCAGTGAAGTAGGTATCAATACAGAAAACAATGTAAATCCAGCTCAAAGTACACAGTTCACAATTAGGCCCGCAATATATTTGTATGTAGGTGGAAACTGCATCACAGCATGTGGCCTCTGGACTACTTGGACTCTTAAAAATATTCCATAATTCTTTCGGAAAGAAAGCTGAAATGTTTAATTGATATACTTCTAAGCATGGTTAATGAACGTAACATGTTAAAGTCTAGGTCTACACACTTGCCTTAAAGTGTGTATAGGAAATAATCAATTTTGATAGTGAGTCAATGAAATACCACCTTCATACACTTCTGCTGGGACTGTAAATTGCTCAAAAATTTCTGGGAAACTGCTGGGTAATATGTATCAAGAACTTAGAGTTTTTACTCAGTAATTTTAGATCTAGGAATCTATCTTATATGACTGAAAATCATAAATCTGGAAAAATGCTTATGATAGCAAAAAAACTGAAAGCAAACTAAATGTTAAACAGTGGAAAAAGTGATTAAATAAAGCATACCACATCTATGTAAAGGAGTATTTTTGCAACAATCCATAAGGTAACCTGTGATACTATGATGTTATATAAATACGTAGGACATAATGAAATTGTGTAGATGAGGAAAAACAGAAAGAACATACAAAAATATTACTAATGATTATATCTCAGATAATTAGATTACAGATAACTTTAATTTTTGCTTTTGTATATAGTCTCTGCAGTAAATATTACTTTTATAATAGGAAAAATATCTGGCAGTGTAGGGATAAAAGAAAAAAGTTATAGAGTGCCATATGGAAATCATAAATCTAACCTTTCTAAGTGAAATAAATTAATTCAGTCACACATAAAATCCACTAAGTATACCTACAGTGAGAAACTCATCTTCACTATTTCCTCAGAGGGGTACAGCCAGGGTCTCTTTTATCCCACTGCTTTAGAATCTACACCAGTAATTCAATAACACATTTTTAATCATCTTAGTTAAACTTCTTTAATTATGCAGAGTGAAATGATGGCAAGAACAATTTAGGACTGCAAATCTGTTCAACCTATTACAGACTAATTTATTCACTAAGACAACAATATTTAGTGAGCATCTAGTACATGCAAAGTGTTACATTTGGCATTATGATATGTTAAAAGATAAAACAGAACATATCTTACCTTCATTGAGCTAACTATTTAAAAGTGCTAAAAAACATGGTCATATAGCTTCCTATTAATTTTGCTGGAAACTCAAAACTGTTCTTAAAAAATAAAGTCTTAAAAACAAAAATCAAAACATGAAATATGTACATACTGCTCACAAAGAGATGTAAACACAATGTAGTTTAAGGTATTTGTGATGGATACAGTACACTTCAAAACAACAAAATATGTATCAGGTTTATTTTTTCATATTATCACACAAAAACTGATATTTAGGTAACACTTGAGAAAGAGTCATGAGTACATGAGAGTATATCAGTTATAAAATGCCCTAATAAATTCCTTTAAGTATTTACTTTTGTTTCTGATATGGCCTACTTTTTGTTAATAGAGAATTATGCAAAGGAGACCAGGTACGAAGGTATATTAATCCAATCTCAGATCTAAGCCTGTCTTAGATTATCTAAAGTCACAAAAAGCATATGCACAATTATTAACAGGCTATAGTTAATTTATTGACAACCTAAGTAAATAGGTGGTTACTTGCTAACCTTTCCAAAGACACTGTTGTGACACTATCAGGGAAAGGAAAGGAGACAGGAGTGGACAGATGAAAGCTAAGGGGATCTGTAACAGTCAAAGGTAGTGATGGGGGTAGATGAGACCATTTTTGTTGTGTAAAGTGATGCAGCATAGAGCTTCTCTCTCTCTCTCTCTCTCTCTCTCTCTCTCTCCTTTATTTGTATTCAACTCTTTTTTTTTTAATTTTATTGTTTCAGTGTTCCAAGATTCACTGTTTATACACTACGCCCAGTGCTCCACACAATACATGCCCTCCTTAATACCCACCATAATCCCTCCGCCCCTCCCTTCCAAAACCCTCAGTTTGTCTCTCAGAGTCCAAAATTAGAGCTTCTCTTAATAGCAGTTCAGCTTCCTTTGGGGCCCCTAACCCTAATGTAACCAGCATTTGCCCCTCTGAAGCAACACACAATGGTTTTAATGGGGTCAGCTTGCATGAAGTGGTGACAAGAAGGAAGAGAAGTTACTCATGTGAGCAATGATCTGTTGATCTGGAGCTCACAGAGTTCCACACAGCAGCAGTTATATGAGGTAGCACAGCAGTTAAGTCATTAGCTTTTGCCATCAGACAAACCTAGAATCAAATTCTAGCGCTCTCTATTCAATCATGTGGTCTTGAGCAAGTGACATTTTCCCTGTCTGTAAAATGAAGATCACGTTACCTACCCTTATAGGATTGATTGTGCCTATTACATATTATAGGCATGTAAAGGAACTAGCACATTGCCTGCTATAAAGTAAGCATTGTTGAAGGGAAGCTCTTAGTACTGCTCTAGTTGTTTGAGAAAAGGAGAGGATATCTGTCCCTTTAAGCTAAAATGCTAACTTAAGCAGAAGTAAGGAGATAGAAGGACGGCTTACTCAAGGTATCACTCTATATTCCACAGCTCATGCAGAGCCAGTCAGGAACTGGATGTTCATAGAGAATCGCTGAGTCAGCAAATACTGTAACAATAGTAATAACCACAATAAGCAACCCTAAACAGCCTTTTAAAGCACCATTCCTATTACTGAAGAGGAAGGCAGTAGGATCTCAGTACTATGGCAGCAATACTGCCCATTTTTCTGAGTGAAAAATGAAGGCTTATTTCCCACACTTTACTGAAACCATCAGGGAACAGAAAATAAAGATGAAATAAATATAATTACTCAACAGGACTGAGGCCAAGGTATTGTGGACTCCTTAACAGTCAATCACAAGTGGCAGAATCACCTTTTTATATTTTCTAAAGAGACTCTGCAAATGACCTGAGCTCATAAATAATACAAGATTCACAAACAGAAATAAAAAATATAGTCAGTTTTTCTCTCCTGGTTTGGAATATGTAAGTGAAGGAATAATGATGTTGTTCTGACAGTCCTTAGTTCTGTTTTGATTTGGAGGACAGCACAGATTCAGAATTGTTAAATGGTGTCTTCAAATCCCATGCAGATGATATAATCCCTAGAACGGTTTGGATCACATGAGGGGTGAAGTTGCTATCAGCACCATTCCAGATGGAGATATTCTATAGAGGATTTCTGTTAAGTTCTTTCTACTTCCAGGTTGGCACAGCTGTATTCCCCAGTGGGAAATGAAAAAGTCCCATTCTGTGCTGTGAAGTGCAGGAAAGTTGATCTCCCCTCCATATTGGTTAGGCCTAGCAGAGATGGAAGAAGCGGTACTCAGTGGTGCCTCGTGGGCCATTAGTAAATCGAAAAACTAATTCATTTAAGACACCAAAAAGGGCCTCAGCAGGTTCTGTAGGGGCCAGTAGCTCCATAGAAGAGCTCTGGACCTAAATTTAGACCACAAACTATTTCCCCAGTGTCAGAGTGAGCATCCTTAGGAACATTTTAAGCGTTTTACATGTTAAGTTTGACCTATTTTGAGAAAAGACACTTTGTTTTTTTATTTGGGGTTTTTTTTTTTTTAAGATTTTATTTATTTATTTGACAGAGACAGTGATCACAAATAGGCAGAGAGAAAGAGGGGGAAGCAGGCTCCCCGCTGAGCAGAGAGCCTGATGTGGGACTCAGGACTCGATCCCAGGACCCTGAGATCATGACCTGAGCCTAGGGCAGAGGCTTAACCCTCTGAGCCACCCAGGCATCCCAAGAAAAGGCACTTTGTAAACCAAAATATTTTTATTTTACTTCATATATTTTTACTTCTGGACCAACTACTGAGCTGAGCTGAATTCTCTATCACTATTAGATTGTTATCATAAAATGCTGAATTTAATCATCAATAAATCCACTTTCATTTTTTTAAATTGAGGTGCCCTAACTTCTGTGGTTTTATCTGAACAGAAAGCATATGAAGGATAAGAGGAATTATAGTTTTAAAAGTAGACTTGAGAAAATGAGTTAATTATGCTTATTTTTGTAAATTACTAAGCTAGATTTAGCCCTTCACACTTAAAAAAATCTTTCTTCCTATCAGAAAGAAGTATGAGAAGCAACCGTTATCTATGTATCAACCCTGTAAACTGGAAATAGATAAAGGGCAAAAAGGAAGGAAAAGGAAATCATACGATAAATGCCCGTTAGGCCAAGAGCACAGTCGGTCTGTCTACACCTTAGGTCACACTGGCTATAATAAAACCACTACATGTATGAAAAACTAAACTTATAAAAAAAATGCTAGGTTTGAATTTTCTAGTATTAATGGTTACCACTTAAAATGAAACAATTAATATCAATTTTTATGTATACACATGATGAATTTGAACTCTCATGCAGAAATCTGATCTATAATATGCTGTAAATAACTATTTATTCTGTAATCCACACTTCACAGTACATTAAAGAGAAAACAGTTTTATTAAATAAATGATATTTTAAAACTTTAATTCTTACATCAAAATTTAAGAGGTAGTCAAGAAAATGAACCAAACTAGAATTTAGATAAACATTAAGAATATATCCTCATATATTAGTTGGAGTTATGATTATGGAAAGGATTTATTCTCAGGCAATGCGAAAATTCTACTGACCTACATGTACACATCCCTGGGGTGTCAATTTAGATATATTCCTCCGATGTCCTGTCCTTAATCTTGTCATAATAATAGTAACACTGCATTGTAACTGTCTTTTACATAAGACTATAGGCATGTGAACAGGGGTTTTGTCTTATTCACTCCTACATCTCTAGTCCTTAGCACAATACCTAAAAAAATAATAGGTATGGCTTAAATACCGGTTAAAGAAATGTTGAATTAATTGTATTACCATCTATTCCTAAAGATTAAGGAAATTTACACTGCATAAAAAAAATTAAGGAATTACATTCCTAAACAAATTACTTTTCAGTATTTAAAGGACTGACTTTCTGAACCTCTGTTCTTTTACTTTCCATCCTACCCTTCCTCTTAATCAGTATAAAACCAAATGATGAGACTCCTGGTCTCAAATGTTTACAACAGATTAGAAAGCCTGGTTGGATTGGCCCCAGGATGGGCAGGGGTGCTCCAAATCCCTCTTGCTAACAGACAGCTGGTATATGGTATTGTAGAAGCTAAGTCAGAGTTCCCTGAAAGAGTTCTACAGTCCCCGACCAATTGTGTGGTTCTCCTACTTTCTCTGAGGGGCCACCTCCAACTGATGACAGATCTCGCCATTATTTTATTCTTTTGTAGCATTTATGACAGTTTGAATTATTCATGTGGTTATTGGTTTATGTACTTATTCTCTTTCACCCCACTAGGTTGTACACTCCATAGAGACCACATTGTTTTGTTTGGCACTCTACACCTACGGTCTAGTTTAGTGCCTGACACACAATAAACACTCAATAACTATTAGATGCATAAATATGAGGTTTGGAACAGCAGCTTTCAATCATAAGAGATTGCAAAATTAGGTAGGTAACAGCTACCCCTACCGTTGTTTTTTCTACATTCCAACTCTGTCTACCACATGGAAACCTCAGTGCTGTAAGAACGCTTTTATTATAAATCCCCTTCAATCAGTGGCAAATCAGGAAAATTTCAAAAGCAATTCTAGGTAGGCTGAAGGTGGAATATCTAGGAGAAGCAACAGAATTATAATGAGAACAGCGAACACTTCCAATTAGAAGTTTGGGGTTTAAATTCCAGCTTACTAAGCATGTATCCTAGGGGAACTTACATAATCTCCCTAATACTCAGTTTCATCTTATTTAAAATGGGGGAATTTTATCTAATACACAGAGTTTTTAATGGCAACTGAATGAGATTATATATGTGAAAGCAGGTGGTAGTATAATTTATGGCATTTAGGAAAAGGGGCTCATTACAAATTAGCTCTTTTATATCGGCCAGCCAGTCTGCAGCAAGATCGAGAGATTATTTGACTAAAACACAGGAACAGATATTTTAGATAGAGAAAAACTGAAGAAACAAGAGGTCAAAAGAAGAAAAAAGCAGGTGCTGGGTACTACAACTAAAAAAAAAAAAAAAAAAAAAAAAAAAAAAAAAAAAAAAAAAAAAAAAAAAAAAAAAAAAAAAAAAAAAAAAAAAAAAAAAAAAAAAAAAAAAACATGAGACAGGGCAGTAGGACTATAACAACAGTTAGAAATGGAAAAGACTTTAACATGATAGAAAAATTGCCAAGAAATCTATTAGCTTTTGCCTTAGGTGACACAGCCTTCCCCACATATAAATAAAATAATTGTTACTATTATAGTTAGGAGAAAAAACAAGTGAAATGTACATTAAACACATATTAGAGGTTTAACATTCTTCCCATGATTTCACATGCTGGAAACTCAGCCTGTGTAAATATAGCCATGAACTTTATTATTTACTATGATAAAGTAACAGCATATCCTCTTGTATGTACTACCTGCAGAGTTATAAAAGGCAAATGTGTACTTGCTCTTTAGGTACAATTACAAGGCAGCAGAATGTAGAGTTAGGCCCTTTCTTTGCATTCTGTGCTTATCAGACAGCGGTTACCAACACTGAAGAAGAAACTTTGTATCATGAAAACTTTATTGGAAATTCTTTTTTTCACACTTCTCACTTCTCACTTCTCACTGCTTTAGTCAAACTTATGTCAGCTCCCTCAGTAAAATTATTTTCTAAATCATTATCTTTCTAGTGTGTATGTGTGTGTGTGTGTGTGTGTGTGTGTGTGTATTCTTTGGTCTGTTCTTACATAAAGAAAGAGGATACACCACATGTATGGTGTACCAAAAGTAACCACCATGCTTCCATACTTCCACCCCACGAAATGTCCATCTAGTATCAAAAAGTTCATCGGAAGAGTCCATTTGAATTTATGCTCTTTGCCCACCTGCAGTGATGAAATTGTTTTTTAAGTCTATGTTCTCTTCAAGATTATCATCTTCATGAGAGCTGAAATCATGTCTGTTTTTCTTTCTTTTATGGCATCACCAATATACACGGATAGGCACTTATTTAAACAAAAATTTAAACATTCATTTATTAAACAAAAATTTAGTGAGTATTTGTAATGTACCAGTCATTTTTCTAGGTAGTGAAGATACAGGAATGAACAAAATAGATGAAAATTTCTGATCTCATGGAGATTGTATTTTTCTGTGGCAAGTGACAACAAGCAAGAAAAATAACTAAAATATATAGAATGATAGACAATGGTCCATGTTAGGGAAGTAGAACAAAGCTAGGAAGGGAGTAAAAAACGTTGGAATGTAGGACTTAGGGGTGAAATTTTGGATAGGGTAACTGGCGATGATATCATTGAAAGATCACTTTCAGGTAAAGACGTAAAACAAATGAGGGAATGAATTAAGAAGATACTCTTGGAGAAAAGGTATTCAAATAAAAGGAATATAAGTAGAAAGGTACTCTGGGAAGAGTATGCTCTTCTGTTTCCTATAAAATATCAGGCCAGATTCACAGAGAAATATGCCTTTTCAAATACAGAGGTGCTATATTTAAAAAAAGAAAACACACAAACACATATACAAACAAAATTTTTTAAATGTCTGATCTCATAAAAAGAAATTAAAATTTCAAATGATAGAAAGAAAAAGGAACATAAAGGACAGGGCATTTGGCATATTATTATGATGCTACCACAACAGCCACACATGTTTTCTAATTCAGTAATAACCAGGGGATCTCAGGAACACAAAGCAGGTTTACAATAGCTGGGATCACAGAGAAAGGCAACTAAGTAATATTCCTAGAGTACCTAGAAGAAGCAAATTTGCTCTGCTAGGACACCTTCAACAACCCAGGCCATGGGGGAGTCTTACAGAAAAAGTACACCACAATGAAGAAAAACTCATATATCAAAAATATCAAACACATGAATAAAGGTTTTTCCATAAGTCAGCAGATACAAAAGTGTTTTATAACATGAACATTAAGTTAGAGAATGAACAGAGCACAGTCTTAAGATCTGAAGTGATAGAAAATTAATCTCAGACTTCAGTGGGGCAAATATTTAAAATGATAAGAAATTTTAAAAGAAAAAGGAAAAAAATGAAAGGAGGAAAAACATGAAAAAGGCAGATTAAAAAAGAAAGACATTCATATAATTGAATTTTTATTAAAATTAATATATGAAATGAGGCTATACCACATTAGATGCAGCTGAAAGAAACATTACTGAACTGAAAGATAATTCCAAAGAATTTACTCAGAATAAAAAAGATCAAAAACATAAACAAGTGATTAAGGGTTACTAAGGCAGAATAAAAAGATCAAATGTGTCTAAAAAAGTATTTGAGAATGAGGGCAGTTTGAATTTTAAAAAGTCCTTTTACATGCTGTTTATGAGAGACTTAGCTAATATATAAGAGAGAGAATGTTTGAAACTACCAAAATAATAAAAACTAAGGTAGACATATTAATGTTTAATAATCTAGATTCTAAGTAAAAGCATTATAAATAGTAAAGATGGTCTTTAAATAATGAAAGTGAAGTAGTTCATCAACAACATATAGTAAATTGTCTAAGACTCTAACATCATAGATGCAAAATACATAAAACACAAACAGCAAAATTCTCAATCGTAACAGGAAACTTTGTCATATTTCTATCATTAACTGCAAGAGTAAACAGGTCAAAAAAATAATGCTAATTTAATAAGGCAAATCTAATAAACAAATGTAAAGCCCTCCACCTAAGAATGAAAAGATAATATGTCTTCCAAACACACATGAAAAATGTACAATAATTGTCCCTATATCAAACCACAAAGTAAGTCTCAACACATACTAAAGAATTAAAATCATTGTATTATCTCACCAGAGCACAGTTAAATTCAGATTTTAATAACAAAAACAAGTTCTGCCCCCTAAATACCACCAATAAGTGGAATTTTTCTTAAAGTTTCAGTTAAACCACAGATCAAAGAATGAAAATTTTAAAATTATAGAAAATATGTAGAACTCAGTGAAAATGAATGCAATGTATAACAAAACTCAAGGGATCCAAAGCACAGCAAAGGAAATGTACAGCTTTAGATGTTTATGTTAAAAAGAAAGGCAAATGAAAATGTATAGCTTTAGATTTTTATATTAAAAAGAAGAAACTAAAAATTATCAAGTTAGAAAAGGTACAATAAAGTAAAATCAAAAACTTAAAAGCAGGAAAATAACAAAATAACATCAGAAATAAATGACATAAAAAACAGATCTAACAACAGTTTGCAAAATAAAATTGGGTTCTTTGAGAAGACTAATAAATTGTTGGGAAGTTTTATTAAAAAGAGAAGGTAGGAATAAACAGCATTAAAAAGGAAAAAAAAAGAACAAATATGTTTAGAGATTTAAAATAATTACTGAATACTATGTACAATTTTATGCTATTATTTAAGCTAAATATTCAAGCTATTTTGGAACTTATATGAAAAGACAATTTTATTGAAAAATATAACCGGCAGGAGTCTGGGTGTCTCACACTCTTGATCTCAGTTCAGGTCATGATCTTAGGGTTGTGAAACTGAGCCCCACCTTGGTCTCTGCACTGGGCACGGAGTCTGCTTTAAATTCTCCCTCTCTCTTTGTCCCTCTCTTCCCAAACCGCCCCCCCCAAAAAAAAATAAAGAAAAGGAAAGAAAAATATAACTGGCTAAAAGAAGCTAGAAAAGCTAACTAGACTACTATAAATAAAAATGTTACATAAGTAGTTAGGGTCCAAATACATCTGAAGACATTTAGTAAACCTTCAAACCCACTCATGGTCTATATTATAAAAACTACCAGAGAAAACAGGAAAGCATCTCAACTCATTGTATAAAACTATTAAAAATCGGTATCAAGACTAGATAAAAGTGTCATGAGAAAGGAAAATTATTTGCCATAATGAAGATTAAGAGGTACAACCAAGCAAAGAACACTCAAGGGAAAAAGATAACAATAGCTATCATTTATATACCTCCTACAATGTGCTTTGCCAAGAGTTTTGTATATATAATTTAATCTGTACGTTAGCCAGGTGAGATCATTTCATTTTCATCTTTATCACCATTTTATAAAAGAAGAAACTGCTGCTCAAGTAATGCTCTTCTCTTTGAGACAAGAAACTAGCTCAAGGTCACAGAGCTAAAAACTGGCAGAGTTTGGTGGTAGCAGACTAAAGCCTATTAAATACTACCTCCTACTGTTTCCTCATCTTTTTAAATGCACATTCAAATAGAACACTATGTCTTTATAACACAAAACCTTATTTTTGAATGCAATATAATTTTAGCTTTCAACAGTTTTATTATAATATTTTAGGCATTGTTTACTTCAATTTTATTGTTTGGAGTTCACTAAACTTCTTGAATCTTTGTCCATCTTTTACAGGGAAGTTTTGACCTTTATTCTTAAAATTAAAATATTTTTCTGCCTCATTCTTATTCTTCAATTACCTACCTATATGCTAGATCTTTTTAAATGTCCAGTCTTCTGAGAGTCTACTTATTTTTTCCATTTTTTTCTTTCACTCTTTTTCAGATAGGATGCTTTTTTTATTGATCTATCTTCAAGTTCATCAACTTCTTCTGTCACCTCCATTATGCTATTAAGGCTATTAATACTTTATTTCAGATAATGTATTTTTCTATTCTAAGTTTTCCATTTGCCTATATGTTCATAGATATAGAAATAGATAGGTACATAAATTTCTCCTTGAGATTTCCTATCTTTTTGTTCATTTCAACAATATTTTCTTTTATCTCATTGAGCATAATTGTAATAGCTACTTAAATTTTCTTGCTTAATAATTCTAACATCTGGGTTCTTTCAGGACTGTCATCTTTAGGTTTTCCTTTGCCTTGAGAAACAGAATTTGCTGTGCTTTTTTTTTTCTTTCATTTTGTTTTTTTTGTATTTGAACTAACTTGGGGTTTTATTTTGGATACTGTCAATGCTAATTGTGGATATTCTGAATTCTGTTATACAGAGCGAGAGAGTGCTGATATTTTTGTTTTAGCAGGCCATTAACTTGGCTAGTCTCAAATTTCAAACTCTGTTCTGTTCTCATTTCATTGCTCTTAGTATGTCCTATAAATACGTTGTTCAGGAGCCAGCCAGAGTTAGCACAGCTTATATACAGGATTTGAGATCCCTCAAATTTCCTTTCCTGAATTGCCCCTCACACTCTGGCTTCTGTTCTTTGCCAGGTTTCCTCCAGTCAGAAAGCAGTGGGATTTATTTTGGAGTTTAGTTGCCCTGTTGCCACTCTAACTGCAGATTCCCTCAGGAGAAGCCACAAAAATGTAGAACTCACCCCACTCCATGCCAGTTGTTTAATACAAGTTTCAGCTCTCTTCTAAAATTTTCCCTACTGTGTGTACTCTCCAAAACCTTCAGATCATTGTATTTTGTTTTATTTATTTTGCTTTTGTTCTGAGTTTATGGTTGTTGCAAGTGGGTTATTGGTTAGAAGCTTATTTTTCCATGCATGAAGCAAAACTCTTATTATTAATTGGGGGCACAGAAGGCTCTAAAAAAGTATCAGGAACTATAGATAAAAATTATAGTAAATAGGCTAGAAATATGTCACTTGCTTCTTTCTGGGAGAGGCCTGAAAAAATGAAGGGGCAATAAAGTGGGTAAATAAATTTAAAGAAATATGTGCCACCAAATGAGTAAAAATAAAAGTGGAATTCAAATACATCAAATCCTCAAAAGGTTTGGAAGTGGAAAAATATGTCAGTCAAATATTTCAAGACCAACATTTTTCAACAGATCTCAGAACCAAAGTAGGAAAAACAAATAGATAAAAGAAACTCTGTTCAAAGTGGGTTTTTTTTTTTTGCTAACATTTACAGTAACCCACACTTCTCAAAGCCTGAAAAACTATCTCAAGAACTGACAATGATTAAGTTCCCAACTAAATTATATTTTCTAAATTAAAAACAAGCACATACTCAAATGTAACTTTTTAAAATGAAACTAAAGCACATCCACTTTATAGATGAAAAGAAAACCCATATATCTTTATCATTACAAGATCTGTTTTCAGACTTGATACATTATAGGACATGATAACATCAGATAGTAAGAAAAAAATCTCTTTGAAAACTCAGCAAGAATCTAATTTCTACAAGAGATCTATCATTTGAAGTAATTTCACTCTTTTCTCTTTTGGTATGCCTCTCGATCTAATTCTATCGCGGTACAATGAAAAACAGCAGATTTCCCTCAGCCATCAGAAGACATGGTTCCACCATTAAGCAGCTGTGGGAACTTGGACAAGTCCCTTCACCTATCAAGACTTCAGTGTGCTCATGTGAAATGTGAGGCTATAATCGATGGTTTCCATTCTCCAACTGTAACACTCTGTGACTATACTTAACCTTATTTCTGGATTCTTCGATGTTTTAGGCATTATTGTATGATTTCTGCATAACACATCTGACAAATTTCTTAGATACCAGGCCTATGGAAGAGATTTCAGAAGAGACAGACTACCCTCTTAAGAAACAAGACCAAAAAAAAAAAAAAAAAAGTACGCTCCTACATACAACTTCAAGTAAATCATCACTGACAACTGAAGTTGTTATACCTACAAAGGAAGGAACCATATTTATGTCAGTACTTCAGGTGAGTGGAGTAATTTTGTGAATCGAGTGTTAAAAATAATTTTAAATGTGAAGGTTAGCCAATTGGAAATTTGTTATAAATTTCAAGAAAAAGATGCTACAATATTATTTAAGGTTCTGAGAACTTTAGATATATCTCCTTACAAAGACTCTGCTTAGAAGCAAAAACGTGGGTTGATAAGTAGTGCAATGCTCTTTACAACTGCCCAGATTACATACATCCAAATAACTTTACTAAATATGCATTAAACACCTGGTTGGTACAAGGTGCTATACAGTCCACTGTGGGACACATACCTCTAAGAAAGAATTTTACATCTGCCTTTAGGGAGTTTTCAATTTATCAGAAGCAATACATACTAGAAGGCATACAGACATAAATAGTAATAGTACATAGCAGGGACAAGTAAATACTATGAAGAAAAGAAAGCCCTGTGCTTCAGGTTTTGCTCCCAGAAGGGACCTAAGCAAGTGGGCCTCACACTGCAAGAGGTGCTAAGCACACAGCCTGAAAGACACTAGAGGTAGCGAGTGAAGCAGGAGACAGTGGAATGGCTGGAGACGCCTAGAGAAACACAGGCAGAGCTGCGGACCTAGAGGACCAATAATCAGCTGAAGATCTTACAGGTATCCACTTAGAAGATCAAATTCCTTTATTACGATCCTGAAGGGACCCCAAGGTTGATTTTGTGCATCTGGGAATTGAGAAAGGAGAGAAGTTGAGTGAGTTTTCTATTATGAGAAAAAGACTCTTCCAAGGTAAAGAAATAAGAGCAAAACCCCAGAAGAAGGAATTTTGAGTTTGTCTAGTTTTCCGCCTCATGAACATGTCAACATAAGCAGAAATTATATGAACAGGTAACAATTTTTATCAGTTTACAAATTCTGGCAGGCTAAATTAAACCTGAAGATGAAGACAAAATTACCTTCAAGTTCCTATTTACAACTTCCTATCCCCTAAAAGGTTATTTATATAGTTCATATGTGCAATTCAGTTGCACCCTTTCTAAATCATTCTATTTAAAAATGTGTGAAATGGTTAGAATCAAATATCACTGGTCTTCATTTTTTTCTGAAAGGGCAGTAAGAACAAATTAATCTATAATCACACTAATGATAAGAATAAGAATTTTAACTCCTTCCTTTGAAATGAAGAGGCAAATACTTTAGCCAAGAGCTTGCGAGTTTAATTTACAATTCACAAAAATCTACAAACATAAATTATGTAGTGAAAATTTTCCTTTTCTTACCTGAATGTAACTGTAATACTTTGAATGTCAGTTCTAACAAAATGAGTAAGAGCTCAACAGAGTCCAGATGAAGCTTATTTCTTGCCAAAATCCACATGAATGGCAAACACCTTCCAAGCAGATTGTGTGGCTACTTCATACGAATGAATTCTCTTGCTCTCTATTCAAACTAAAAAAAATATTTCCTCAGATTAGACAATTGTCACTAAGTTACAGTCTCCCCAGTCACTGCCTCATAGTGAACAAGAACAAAGGGAGACACAGTGAACCCTGGAGGCCACTAGGGTTCTATACTGTAGGTCGCCTATGTTGTACTTCTTCAAAAACAAGCTATAAGAGCAGAAATGTTATCATTTGCCCATGAATCTTGCTTTATAAGATGAAGATGGAAGAATGGAAGAAAGGAAACCAATATTTAGTTATACTCTACTTGGGGCTAGTCACTTGGCAAATGTTTTACTATTTAACTTTGTCACAGTCAAATGAGGCACTAACAACATGTGATACAAGAAAAGAGTGGAGTTTAAAAATGCAAAGTTATTTTTGTGACAGGTAACACCACGACTTGATCCCAGTTTGACTCTAAGGCATCTGTTCTTTCCCATTCATCTTATTTTTGTTCAGGTTTCACTTTTAAAAGGTAGCATACTTAGGATTACAGCTCTGATAGGCAGGAGATCCCCCTCAATCTATTTTTGGGCAAACTTGTTTGTCAGGGGTTATGCACCGACTGTGTTAATGGTCACCTCCTCTCCAGAGCTAGTGCCGTGGATCACCTGTAACAAAATAAGTTGAAGGAGTGTTTGCCTCATGTACAATCCAGAGAACTGATCTCAAAAGTGGTGAGCCTCACAACTAAGATGGCGGCAGCAGCCTGTCCAAAGGCTGATCAATGAAATCTTGCTCTTGTTCCACCAGTGTTTGCTCTTTGGAGTCCCCAGATCCGCTCTACCACTGCTGGAACTATGACTCTAGTCTCCTTTCCTGCCAGGCTTCTCTCCAAGCCAGACATCATGTCTAGCTCTTTGGTGTCACAGATATTGTCAAACCCTAGACCTCACAAACCTTCTCCTCTTTGAACCCCCTTTATATTGTCTTTCTAACCTGGTGCCAACCCCATGGCCCATCACTTTATTCTGTTGTTAATACTCTCAGTTCACTCTCTGGTTTTGCTCTGTCGTACTTACTAAGCTCTCTTGGTTGAGATCCTAAGTGGAGGATTTTAGTGTAAGTAGTTTATTTGGGGCCTAACCCCAGGAAACATTAGCAAGGAATAAAGGAAGTGAGTCAGAGAAGGAAAATAAAATAGACTGTCAGCAAAGATAACTATCCACAATTCCTCACATTCCTGTTCTTGGATATTGCCCCTTATATCAAGAGGCAGAGTTTGTTTCCCTCCATCTTGGATCTGGGTTGGACTTTCACCTTTGGACCATAGAGTGCAGCAGAGGTCACAATATGCCAGTTCTGAACAAAGGTTGAGAGAATCCTGACAGCCTCCTCCTTCCTTTCTTTCTTTCTTTTTTTAAAAATATTTTATTTATTTATTTGACAGACAGAAACACAGCTACAGAGGGAACTCAAGCAGGGGGAGTGAGAGAGAAGCAGGCCGAGCAGGGAGCCTGATGTGGGGCTCGATCTTGGGACTTCAGAATCATGACCTGAGCCAAAGGAAGATGCTTAATGACTGAGCCACCCAGGCACCCCTCCTCTTTGCTTTCTTGAGACACAGACACCAGGTGAAGAATCTCTGAGTAGACGGGTGAATGATAAAAAAAATCATGGACCGAAAGTGGCCCAGACAGAACCAGCTATTCCACCCATTGCACTGAGGCCTCAGGCCTACAAGTAAAGCAAGGGTGGACCTTTCTGACTGAAACAAGTTTACAGTCAAGTGAAGCTACATGAATTACCTCTGGTATTACTAGGCAGAGCAGAAGAATACCCCAGCTTAGTCCAGCTTCCCCACAGAACTGTGAAAAATAACAAATCCTTATTGTTTAAAGCAACTGAGTTTGAGGTAGTTTGTTACACAACTGTAAATTAAACTTGCAGGAAGTCACTAAGGGTTTCATTTATTAAGCAGTTTACTGCTACAGTGAACTAGAGCTCAATCCTACGACTAAGCTGGCAAACAGTGCAGAGCAGGCCTCACACTTAACCCATGTAAAGGGGGGGTGGTGCTATGGTATTTATCTACTAAATTGCTACCAATTACTTGCCCAAGGCTTCTTCTAGTGACATGAACTCTCTGGTACTCCAAACCTGCCCAAAACCAGAGCCAAATTTGCTCCACATCCAGAAAAAAGCCCTCAGGCAGAAAATCACAAGTATCAGCCAGAAGAAGTCCTCAGTGATAAGAGATGAGCAGTGAGGAGAAACAGAAGAGTGCTGACACTGGTGAAGACCCAATCCTGGAGCGCCTGCCTTCTCCACTCCTAGAGTTCAAGATCAGCAGAGGGCCTTACAAATACACAAAATGTAACTGCTATGCATCCTCGGCCTCCACACTTAGCTGGACCCAAAGTGCCTTAACAATCCTCCTTGATTTCCCTAAGCAATTCACTCCACTTCTGCTATGACATCTATTTTAAATCTTCCCTCTTTCCTGAACTCTTTCACTCCAACCCCTACCCATTCAGTGTTTACTACCCATCCCAGTGGGAAAATAAAGACCATTAGATCTACTTTTTGGTAGCCTACTGACAAACCAACTGCATTCATATCCATCTATTTCCCCTTTCCTACTAATGCCACAAGAAAGGATCAACCTCAATCCCACATTCATCCACCCACCTCACCATCACTGAAACCTTAGGGCTTCTGCCCCTCTTAGGTAATTGCCCAATCTGTCTCTCTTAACACATTAATCTGATCAAGCCACTGAATTACTGAAATCCTACATACTGTTATTATTGCCTGAAATGTACTGTTTTCTTCCTCACCCATCCCTCAGATGCTTTCTAGGCAACCTCCTCTTCATCCTTTAGGTTTCAACTTAGCTATTTCCTCCTCAAGAAAGCCTTCTCTAACTTTGCTGTCTACCACTCCCCCAATCTACACTTACTCCCATCACAGCAGTTTGCTCTATGCTAAAATTGCATGTCCCCTTTCCTAATATTCCCCCTTTTATGCCCACTGAATGTAAGGACCTCCAAATCAGATATTTGTCTTATAAATTTCTGAACCACAGTGGCTCTATCTGGAATACATTTGATGCATAATAAATATTTATTGGATAAGTAAATGAATGCAGCCCTTTTGTTCTCCTCTGCTCACCATTCCAGAGTAATTTTAGTGAAAGCTGCATGCAGAATATAAGCATACTGTGGCCCTTGTTTCCATTCTCTTTTTTCTTTCTATTTTTCTGTAAGAAGGTATCCTACTGACACCTTTTCAATTTGCACAGTTTAGTAAAATAAAATAACAAATCAAAATGTACCTGCTTATTTGCTCAGAAGCTCAGGAATCCCTTACTTAACTTGGAACTTTTTGTCTTGTTATGCTATGGATAAAGTTCAGCACTAGCTTCTAAAATGGAATCTGTATTTCTCAACATCAAAACTTCACAATTTCTTGAGTTTTCAAAGGATTTTCATAGGTAAGAACACATACTTGTACACTCACAGTGAGCTTGTTTAAAAAAATGTTTCTAAAAAATATAAAACCACCTCCTTTTTTATGTATAAGATTGACGGGCCCGTCAACATCAGTTTTTATAGGTATGGCTTGATTTTCATCAAAAAATGAGCCATCAACTTTAAGAGAAATGAAAAAAAAAATGTGGGCTTATGGTCATTTGGGAGGCTTCCTACCTAGTCCTAGAGTCATTTCTTTTCTTTTTTTTTTTTTTTTAAGATTTTATTTATTTATTTGACAGCAAGAAACACAGCCAGAGAGGGAACACAGGCAGGGGGAGTGAGAGAGGGAGAAGCAGGCTTTCCGCTGAGCAGGGAGCCCGATGTGGGACTCGATCCCGGGTCTCCGGGATCATGACCTGAGCCGAAGGCAGTTGCTTAACCAACTGAGCCACCCAGGCGCTCCTCATTTCTTAAACCATAGGCCAGATTTCCTGGGAAAGGATTTGGAACAAAGAATATATTCTCTTGGGGCGCCTGGGTGGCTCAGTTGGTTAAGCGACTGCTTTCAGCTCAGGTCATGATCCTGGAGACCGGGGATCGAGTCCCACATCAGGCTTCCTGCAGCGGGAAGCCTGCTTCTCCCTCTCTCAGTCCCTCTGCTTATGTTCCCTCTCGCTGCATTTCTCTCTGTCAAATAAATAAATAAAATCTTTAAAAAAAAAAAAGAATATATTCTCTTTGCCTCCTCCCCATCACATTCTCAGCAATTGGGAATGTGAAATATTTTAAGTCTTTAATATGAAATAAAGCTCACTGCTTTAGAATACATGGAATCTGTTCAGAGTGATTCTCACCTTCTCCCTTCCCTATCATGCCACCTTTTGGAATACATGAGGGAGGTGAGGTGGCTTTTACCAACTGGTCTTCAGGGAGAGATCATTGAAAATAATTGAAATTATTTTTATTTTCTGACACCTCAAATCCAGAGTATTTGTGACATGATGAAGTCTTTATGTTCTTCACTAAAAACATCCTGCCAATTCAGGTTTTTAAAGTTTACATTAAAGCAAAAGTACAAAGAAAAAAGTGGTATCAGATTAACAAACCACCTAAAAAGCATCGTCATTTATAAAATTTGGTACAATGTGGGAAGAAGGCAGTTTCGACGGGCACCTGGGTGGCTCAGTGGGTTAAAGCCTCTGCCTTTGGCTCAGGTCATGATCTCAGGGTCCTGGGATGGAGGCCCGCGTCGGACTCTCTGCTTCCTCCTTTCTCTGATCTCTCTCTCTGTCAAATAAATAAAATCTTTAAAAAAATAAAAATAAAAAAATAAGGTGGTTTCCTACTCTGTTTTCTTGGTCTGTGGATACCCATGATATAATTCAGTTTTCCATCCCCTGTTCCCTGATCAGTTCACTCTTTGTTCAGCTCTATCTTTAGTCTGGCATATAATTACTTCTTTAGCTCCTGTGCTATTTGGATTTAAGCACCTCTTACCCCCAAGGCCTCATGGCTCTGAGGGCTTGTTGAATTTAAACAAGCACGCTTAAATCTTTGTCTTTAAATGAGTAAAATAAAAGTCTTCACACCTAACATGGAGTACTATTCTATCCACCTACACTCTAAATGTGCATGTTTTAATTGTCTACCAGAACATAATGAGCATCTATCCATCCTCCAAATCAGAGAAAGGAGAATTCATTCTAGAGGTAAATTTACAATAAATGGTTTTATTCTTGATTAGCTATGTGTGTTTGGGGACACAGAGGTTGGCACATGCATAATTTAACCTAATAAGTACTGGATGATTGGGGATATCTTAGAAATAAATGTGGAGAAAAGACAGTAGAAGAAAAACAAAAGAAAAAAGCAAGATTACTAACAGGAAAAAATATAAGACAACAAAGTGAAGAAATGTGAAGCCTTCCCACTTGCTCAGCAAACTCTGCACACTGACACACATCCACTTACTCATGTGTGTGGATGCAGAGGCACATGCACAAACACACAAATATACACACTCACACACTTTCATTACACAAATGTTAAAAACTATATGCCTTTCCTAGAAACATACAGGAGACCCGGATGCTACTACTGCTGCTGCTGGAAAATCATAAATAGCATCTGTGGTTTTAGTTTAGTCTTGACTAAATGAGTGATCATGGTATTTGCTCCTTGTTCTTAATTTACCTCAACTACTAGAAATGAGTATTGAATGAGTCTCTCATTTAAATACATTGTCCAAAAAAATTGATTAAAATGTATTATAAATATAAATTATATGAAAAAATTTTAGTGAAATGAATAAATTTTAATAGATCACAAATGGAAAATAAAGGACATTTAATCTCATGAAGGAAATAGAAATTTTAAAAGTGAAATACCATTCTTTCATCAATCAAACTAATGAGAGTTAATTAAAAAAAAGGGAGGAAAGAAAAATCCAGTGTTGAAAAACTGCCCTCAGTGAGGATGTAAATTGGCACAATGTTTTTGGAAAGAAAATTAGGCAGTACGTATCAAGAACCTGAATAATGATTATATACTGTTTCAGTTTGGGTCCTATGGTGCCAACACCAATTGTGTATGTAAAATGCTTTTTGGGGCAATAAACTATGAGAGATAAGAGGGGGGAACTCAGGGAAAGAAAATTCTCAGACCATGATGCAAGTCTGACACCAATGAAAGGAAAGAGGGGAGAAAAGTTTCAAATGCAGAGCAGTCCTGAGAAAGCCTCAGCCGGGTTGGTGGGGAGTCCTTGAGCCAAAATTACCCCTTAGAAGAGTGAATGAGTGCTTCTGATAAGCTCCGTCATTGTCTAAGAACAGCCCAGAAGAAGAATGGGGATGCCTGAATGCTCTGGTGAATCTAAAGCTGGATAAAACAACTTGTCTTGAAGGGTGATTTAAGGATTCCTGGGTGGCTCAGTGAGTTAAGCATCCAACTCTTGAGTTTGGCTCAGGACATGATCTCGGGGTCCTGAGATGGACTTCCATGATGGGCTTCATGCACAGGTCTCTCTCCTCTGCTCTTACCCCCACTTCTCTTTCTCAAATCAATAAATCTTTTTTAAAAAAATAAAATAAAAAAATAAAAATAAAAAGGGCACTGCCATGGTCATTAGATATGGCTTTATTCCAAATCTAGGAATTTATCTCAAGGAAATAATCTAAATGCCAGAGGGGAAAAAAGCTTTATACACAAAAAGGTCATCACATTCTTTTTAAAATAGCTAAAGCTGGAAACAATGTAAATATCCATATATAGTGATTAAGTCACTATGGTATATCTACTCAACAGAATATTCTGTAATTAATAAAATGGAAAAGGTACTTATATTTTAAGTAAAATTAAATAATAAGACACAACACAGGGTGCCAGGGTGGCTCGATTGGTTAACTACCTGCCTTTGGCTCAGGTCGTGATCCCAGGGTCCTGGGATTGAGTCCCACATAGGAGCCTGCTCCATAGGGAGCCTGCTTCTCCCTCTGCTTCTGGCTCTCCCTCTTTCTGTCTCTCATGAGTGAATAAATAAATTCTTTTTTAAAAAAGACACAACATAGTGTAGTCATTAAAATTAAAACCTTTGAAAAGATTGGAAGAAAGTGAGCCAATATGGTATTATATGTCTTTTTCCTCATTTAAGCCTTCTAAATATTTCTAATTTTCTCTTATAAAGATATCTTTATTTGGAGGAATAAGGTATGAAAAATGAAAGGGAAAAAAATACTTAAAATAATTTAGAATGGAAAGTAAATAAGAAAAACATGAAGATAAAGAAGAAAAACCAAAGGAGACAAAAATTAGAAGAATACTATCTTAAAAAATTCTAGAAAATGGCTTCATGGATCCAACATACTATTAAACAAAGCCAAGATGAGAATTGATAGGGGAAGGTTTTTATTTTAAACATGGTATTGGGTATTTGAATAGAAAACTGATGTTCCATACAGCCCTCTATAACTATTCAGTATAGGTGTTCTACCATCACTATAAGGAGTATCTTCCACATATGCATGGATATGTTCATTAGTGCATTCATTTTTCAACATACAACTGAACAATTTTCTGAAAGTCATCATACACCATGCATACATCACTATGCAAGTGAATCAAAGGTTACAGAGTAATGTGACAAAATGTTTACTTTAGCCCTATACAAGCATATTTTGTTTTATTGTGCTTCACTTTATTGTGCCTCACAGATACTGTGGTTTTCCCAAATTGAAAACTTGTGGCAACACCACATTGAGCATATCTATCAGTGCTATTTTTCTGACAGCATTTTCTCACTTCATGTCTCTGTGTCAAATTTTGGTGATTCTTACAAGATTTCAAAATTTTCCATTATATTATATTTCTGGATCTGTGATCTGTGATCTTTAATGTTACCATTGTAATTGTTTGGGTTGCCACAAACTGCGCCCATATAAGACAGCACATTAACTGATAAATGTTGAGTTCTGACTGCTCCACTGATGAACCATTCCCCCATCTCTCTCCTTTTCCTAGAACTTCCCTATTCCCCAAGACACAACAATATTGATATTAGGCCAATTAATAATGAATAATGTCACAATGGCCTCTAAATGTTCAAGTGAAGGGAAGAGTTGCATGTCTCTCACTTTAAATCAAAAGCTAGAAATGATTAAGCTTTGTGAGGAAGTCAGTTTGAAAGTCAAGATGGGCCAAAAGCGAGGCCTCTTAAACAATTAGCTAAATTGTGGATGCAAAGGAAAAATTCTTGAGGGAAATGAAAAAATATTACTCCAGTGAACATATGAATGATAAAAAAGAAAAACAGCCTTATTGCAGATACAGAGAAATTTCAGTGGTGTGGATGGAAGATCCAACCAGCCACAATACTCCCTTAAACCAAAGCCTAATCCAGAGCAGAGCCTCAAATCTTTTCAGTTCTAGGAAGGCTAAGAGAGGAAAGGAAGCTACAGAAGTCTGAAGCGATGAGGTTGGTTCCTGAGGTTTAAGGAAACAAGACATCTTTCCCTCTTTAATATAAAAGTATAGGGTGAAGCAGCAAGTGCTGATGTAGAAGCAGCAGGATGTTATTTATAAAATCTAGCTAAGATCATTCATGAAGGTGGCTACATTAAATAACAGATTTTCAATGTAGATGAAATAGCATTCTATCGGAAGAAGATGCCCTCTAGGAGTTTTATATCTAGAAAGGAGAAGCCGATTCTTGAAAGATTTAAAGGACAGGTTGACTCTCTTGATAGGGGCTAATGCAACTGGTGACTTTAAGTTAAAGCCAATGCTCATTTACCATTCCAAAAAAACCATAGCCCATAAGAATTCTGCTAAATCTTCCATGCCTGTGGTCTGTAAATAGGACAATGAAGCCTAGATAACAGCATATCTGCTTACAACATAGTTTACTGAATATTTTAAGCCACTGTTGAGACCTACTGCTCAGGAAGAAAAAAAAAGATGCCTTTCAAAATATGACTGCTTATTGACAATGCAACCAGTCACCCAAGAGCTCTGATGGAGATGGACAATGAGATCAGTGTTGTTTTCATGCCTGCTGATACAGCCCGTGGATCAAGGAGTCATTTTGACTTTCAAGTCCTATTATTTAAGAAATACATTTTGGGGTTGCCTGTCAGTAAGCGTCTGTATTCAGCTCAGGTCATGATCCCAGGATCCTGGCATCGAGGTCTGCATGGGGCTCCGTGCCCAGTGGGGAGACTGCTTCTCCCTCTGCCTGCCACTCCCCTGCTTGTGCTCTCTCTCTCGCTCTCTCTGAAATATAAATAAATAAAATCTTAAAAAAAAAAAAAAAAACACTCTGTAAGGCTATAGCTACCATAGATAGCAATTCCTCTGATGGCTCTGGGCAAAATAAACTGAAAATCTTCTGGAAAGATTCATCATTCTAGATACCATTAAGTACATTTGTGACTGGGGTGCCTAGATGGCTCAGTTGCTTAAGTGTCTGCCTTCAGCTCAGGTCATGGTCCCAGGGTTCTGGGATCGAGCCCCACATCGGGCTCCCTGCTCATTGGGAAGTCTGCTTCTCCCTCTCCCTCTGCCTGCTGCTCTCCCTGCTTGTGCACCCTCTCTCTGTCAAAGAAATAAATAAAACCTTAAAAAAAGAACATTTGAAACTTATGGGAAGAGGTCAAAATATCAATATTAACAAAAGTTAGGAAGAAGTTAAGTCCAACCTTCATGGATGACTTTGAAGGGTTCAACACTTTAGTGGAGGAAGTACTATGGTTAAAAAAAAGCAAAAACCAGAATAGAAGTAGAGCCTGAAGATGTGACTGAATTGCTACAATCTCATGATACAACTTGAATGGTGAGGAGTTGCTTCTTATGGATCACTAAAGAAAGTGTTTTCTTGAGATGGGATCTACTTCTGATAAATATACAAAGAAGACTATTGAAACAACAACGAAGAATTTAGAAAACCACATAAACTTAGTCGATAAACAGCAGCAAGTTTTGAGAGGACTCACTCCAATTTTGCAAAAAGTTCTACTCTGGGTAAAATGCTATTACATACCATTGCATGTTACAGAGATATTGTTCATGAAAGGGATGTAAAGAAGCTTCATTGTTGTTGTACTTTCAGAAATTGCCACAGGCACCCAAACCTACCCAGCTACCACTTTTATCAGTCAGCAGCCATCATCATTGAGGCAAGACCTTCCACCAGCAAAAGGATTACAAAGATTATCTGAAAGCTCAGACGAAGGCTAGCATTTTTTAGCAATAAAAATAACATTAATTAAGGTATGTATATTATTTTTTCAGACATAATGTATTATATACTTAATAGACTATAATATAGTGTAAACAAGACTTTTATATGAACTGGGAAATAAAAAAAATCATTTGGTTCTCTTTATTGCAATATTTGCTTTATGCAGTGGCCTAGAAACAAACCTGCAACATCTCTGAGGCTTGCCTGTGTTCTAAAATTATTTATAGGAAATACATATTTCAAACATATATCAACATCCTCAGAATATCTGTCCATTTGAATACAATGCATTTCAATGCTTTTCAGATTTTTTATAATACATGAGTGACAGAATCTGATTACAGCCTGATTAATTCATATAAATGAAGAAAGGAAGGCATTATCCATTTATTTCTAACTTCCTTTTGACTCTGAAAAGTATCCTGAACCCTGCTGTAGTGAGCCAAACCCTCTCAGGGTAGATAGATCAGGGTAGATAGAACTCTATTTACTCACAAGCACTGGTTTCATGGATTGCTGTCATGCTCTCTAATTAAACAAGTGAGTTTTGTAGGTATACTTGCATGACATCTCTGATGTAATGCATACCTATCTTCTTATTCAGCCTGCTTTTTTTTTTTCATTTAAAATCCATCAACTAATGATCTGTGATCTTCAAGTAATTAATTTAATGATTACATGAATTAATATAATGCACATCCCTTTAAGGAAGTTAATATTTTCTATGTTTATGTCACAAAATTGGCCTTGCATGAGTATTATCCATCCCATTCATAATGGTTCAAGGATGAACTATTTCCCCTTTGTAATTCAGTAAGTTTGCTCCAAAGGGGTCTATTGCTTCTCCACTCTACAATGAGTGAAATGCATTCAGAGACCTTCAGGGACCTATTCTTAATAACATAGAGTTCTGTCCCAGTTTGTTAAATTCACTGAATTTATAACTCATTGTTACTGTTAAGGAAGTAATCCAAACATGTTACTAGACTGATCTCCTAAAATCCATGGAGAAAATTTGGAGCCATTCTTTAAAACAAATAGAATAACAGAAACAAAAATATACTGGACACTAATAAGTTACAGAAGTTACAGATAGGAAGGCAGACTTTATGCTAGCAAGAGGAAAACTACAGAAAATTTGTCTCAAAACTGTTTTATGCTTCTGAGCAGTGCTACAGCCCTCCATCATCACTGGCCCCAATAATGATGATGAGGATAGCAGTAAGAACTACCTAAATTTGCATAATAGTCTTTGAGGAAAGATTCTCACATACAACTTTTCATCTGGTCCTTGTAATAACTCTGAGAACGTAAGGTAAACGCTTTACAACATCTCATTTTATGAACGAGGGAACTGGAGTCTGGAGAAGGTAAGAGCCTCCCTGATAGCAACAGTACCTATAGCTAGGTCATTGGCTACCTGACTCCTACTTCAGGGTTTGTTTTTTAGTACTTTCAAAACAAAAGAATCCAGGATTTGCAATGCCTTTCTAAATTATGTACAAATCATTTAGAATCATAAATGTCTACAGTCATAGTAGTTTATGATACAGACAAAATAGAAAGATAGACATAAAGATATGTCTCTGACTGGCAGGGCCAAATGGAATATAAGTCACAAGATACCTAAGGATTCTATAGCCCCTAAAATAATCACTTGGTACTTTTACTTACTTTTTATATTTTGTTTCAGAAAGTATTCAACTTTTGAGGCTTTTATTACTATAAAATACAGTGGGTTATTAATATTGACATATCTGCTGTTGATGATTTTACTGAGTATTACATTCATCACATTATCCAGGGAAAGAAGAAAATTTCAGGTAAAGAAATGAGTAAATCAAAATAGTTTCAAAAAATTTTTATATCCATTTACAAAGCTACTTTCTATGCCTAGTCATTCATTGTTATCACCATAAGATACACAAGGATGGGAGTTTTTAAATAACATTGACTTCCCTTTATAAACCCCTTAACCCATTGTAAAAGGAAACTGGCACCAGTTTATTAAAAAGGAAAACATTAATCATGATTTAAAACACAAAATTGGGAAGAATACTATAGCTCACCAAAACTATTGTTATTATTTGGACTTTCAGAAAGCATGTAATAACCTAAACTAGAAGTTATGCTTTGTACAACTTTCAGAAAACAGCAATGACATTTTTGACAATTTTTAAATTTCAAAATAGGTTTAACTAGGGTGATTAATATAACTATTCAAATGGAGACTGATCAATTTGTACAAGTCAAATAAACTTCACTAACGAATTTTTCATACTTTTAAATATGAAGAAATAATATTTAGGCCCAAGTAGATGTAAGGAATTCATGTAAAGGCGGGGTATAAATACATTTGAAAGTAGCAGTATATCTTCATAAATACGTTGTATAGTATTGAAACAGTTAACTCCCATGTACTCCTACATAACCTGTTAACCAAAATGGTGTCATGGGAGGGCCTCCAGTTCTACCGTGATAGGGTGGCTTATATCAAAATACCCATCCTGCTGAGAAAAACTATATAAGCTAAATAAAAATTATTTGAAAAACTGTTTGATGAAGGGACCAGGAACCAACCAAAGTGGTTTTAACTTAAAATTCAAGATATTGTGAAGGGAAAAACAATAACTTAAGCTCTGTCTATGATGTTTACAACTTTTGCACTTAAGGCATTTAGTGATCCTAAGTAGCACTGGGCTGAGGAAAGGAACACAAAGCTCTGCATCAGAGCATTAAATACTCTAGTGAAGTGGAAACAAAAAATATATTTGGGAGCTGTCAAAACAGCCATGACTTGGGGAGTCAAGATCCTGGATAGTACGTAAATGCAACAGGGTAAAAATTATATTGTTTCACACTTTTAACACTTGAGGAATTTGCGGATTACCCTTCTTGCGGCACCCTTATTTCCCTCCCCTGCGGGGAAAAAAAAGTAGCAGAAAGCATCAACTGGGATACTAGAAAATTAAACAGAATGTTTAATGTCACGTTCTTATGGTTTATGGTGTCAAGAAGGCAAGAACTGGAGTTTGGGAACCATTGAAAATCATTCCAGAATTTTATTTGGACCTCTAAATAGTTATTTGTAGGAGTGAGGACCAAACAGAGAGAAGCTAGCTAACACAAAGACAGAAGCCCAACTTCAAATGATCAATTCCTGATCAGATCAAGGTAAATTAACTTTAATTATCTACAAGAAGAAAATTAAGTCATCCTTGGAAAAACACAATACTATACAAAACCTTTTCAATTTTCATATGCGAAGATCATCATCAGGCAAGCCAGGAGCTACAACTGAACAACCAAAACCAAGGAAAAAAAGAAACTCAAAAAAAAAATGTAACAGGTAAAACAGGTAAGAGGATCACCAGGCTGAAACTTAAATACTGTGATTAATGCGGTTTTAAAAGTAGAAGAAAAGATTGAGAATTACCAGAGAAATGGGACCTATAAAAAACCAAATGATATTCTAGAATTAAAAATAAAATAACTGAAATCAAGAACTCAATAGATGGGGCTAATGCAGATTAGACAAAAAAGAAGAGATTCAAGAACTTGAAAATTGATCAATAGGAAATAGCCAGACTGTGGTGCCCGGGTGGCTCAGCTGGTTAAGTGTCTGACTCTTGATTTCAGCTCAGGTCATGATCTCTAGGTAATAGAACTCATGTCGTGTTCTACGCTCAGTGTGGAGTCTGACTAGGGATTCACTCTCTCCCCTCTACCCCTTCCCCTGCTTGCTTGCTCTCTCACTCTCTAAAATAAATAATAAAATTAAAAAAATAAAATAGACTAAAACAGAAAAAAAAAATAATGAAAAATACAGAAAAAATACACATGGAACATGGTTAGAAAACAAGTGTCTAAAAATCAAATGTTTATAAGTCCGGAAGGAAAGGGTAGAGAAATTCAAAGTACTAGTGGCTGAGAATTTTCCCAAGTTGACAAAAGATATCAAACCACAAATTTAAGAATCAAGGTACCCCAAGTGGTAAACATAAAGAAACTAAATAAGAGGACAGAAGTTTTTGTTTGTTTGTTTTTAAACAGATTAAAATAAAATGTAGTTAAAAAAGAAATCTCAGAAGTTTCACAGGAATAAAAATGCATTACTTTTTAAGAAGTAATAAGCCTGACAGCTGATTTCTCATAAAAAACAGTGGAAATCAGAGAACAAAGGTATGATAATTTTAAAGTGCTTTAAGAAAGTTATTACCCCCCCCCTACAATTCTACCCAATGAAACTATCCTTCAAAATGAAGACAAAATAATATTTTCAGAAAAATAAAACTGGGGAAAAATTTTCACCAATAGATTCTTACTATAAAGAATACTAAAGGATATCTTTCAGGTAAAAGGAAAATTGGTTAACAGTGATATGGAAATTTAGGAAGAAATTGAAGTACATCAGGAAAGGCTAATATCTGAGTAAATGCAAAACAATATATATAGATAGAAAAAAATAATAATTTCTTATAGGATTTAGAACACCAGAAGGATTATAATACAGGACAACAATAGTACAAATGGTGAAAGAGGGACAAATGCAACTTCCTAGCTGGAAAAAGATAAAAAGGGTAATCTATAGTAGAATTTATTTGGATAATCATTAAAAAATGAAAAATATATAATTAGCAAGGTAAAATGTAGAGAATGAAATAAAAAGCTTGACTATTAACAGAATTTAAGAGAAAAATTGGCAAACATAAAACAGGTAGAAAAATACAGTAAGATGATAGAATTAAATACAATATTATTAATTGCATTTAATGTAAATAGACTAAATATTATACTTGGAAGACAAATGCTGCCAGAATGACAGTTAACAATATGCTGTTGACAAGAAACACACCTCAAATATAAATACATAGAAAAACTGAAAGTAAAAGAATGAAAAATAATTTACCAAACATTTTCTTTTAGAAAGCTATATATTAACATACACACACATTAACATACAAGCTATACACTAACTATACATTATAATATCAGTCTAAGTAGAATCTATACCTAATCAAGATATAGTAGAAGAAAAGAATTTAGTAGTGATAAGAAATTCTGGTCATTCTACTAAAATGGATCACAACTCTAAATACACAAGTAATAAAGCAGCCTTCGAAAGCAAAACTGATAGAACTAAAAAGGGGAAATAGACAAACTCACAATCATAATAGTAAATTTTAAATGATAAATCTCAGTAAATGATATAATTCAGGGGTAAAAAAATATCAATAGAGAAAAGTTTTGAGCACCAAGATTCAACAAATTTAATCTAATTGATATGTATAAAACCCCACACCCAACAATGACAAAATACACATTATTTTCAGGTGTATATAGAATATTTACTAAAATTGTCCTTATAGTCTAAATAAATTTCAAAGTATTTAAAATATTTAGCATAAACTCAAAATTATTAACAAAATGTTAATCACAAAAATATCCCAAGTATTTTGAAATAAAGTAATATGTAAAGAAGAAATACAAAAATTTCTTTTTAGAAAGATAAATAAAAGTAATAATCTTCCAGAAACATGGATTTTAAAGCAAAGAGGAATAGGTAGAAATAACCTTAATAGGAATGAAAAATGAGGCATTCCTATAGACATTACTAAAATAAGAGGATATGATGAACAATTTCATATTAATAAATTTGAAAACCCAGATGAAAAGGAGATAATTACAAAGATAGGAAGATATGGTAAACAACTTATAATAAACTTGAAAAATAGATGAAATGGATAAATCTTTTAAAAACTATATATTACCAAAATGGACACAAGAAGAAATGGAAAAGCTGCATATTTAATTCTAAATCTTTCCACAAAGAAAGAAACTGAATATTTAAGATCTTTCCACAGGGAAGACTTCTGGCCCAAATAGCTTTACAGGTAAATTCTTTCTGAAAAAATAGCACCAATCATACATAAACTTTCCCAAGGGTAGAAAAAGAGCAATACTTTCTAACATGTTCTGTGAGAATACTGAAACTCTGCAACCAAAATATGACAAGAACATAATATCTATATTATTTATCTTTTTTAAAAGATTCCATTCATTTATTTGAGAGAGAGAGCAAGAGAGAGCGAGTACATGAGAGAGGGCACAAACAGGGGAAGGGGCAAAAACAGAGGGAGAAGCTGACTCCCTGCTGAACAGGGAGACTGACCTAGGGCTGGACCCCAGGATCCTGGGATAACGACCTGAGCAGAAGGCAGACGCTTAACCGACTGAGCTACCCAGTTGCCCCATTTATATATTTATATGTGTATTTTAAAACATACTATTGGCCAATCTCTTTTTTTTTTTTGAATGCTGACAAAAATATCTTAAGGAAAATATTAGCAAACTCAATCTAGTTCTCCATTAAAAAAAGGATAACACATGAATATCAAGTTGGGTTTATTCCAGAAATGTAAGAGTGGAGTAACACTCAAAAATAAATTATTTTAAGTGTTAACATATTAAAGGAAAAAAAAAGAATTTCAACATATCCAGAAAAGAATGTGATAAAATTCAAAAACCTTTGATGATTTAAACACATACACACACATACTCTCTCTCTGTCTCTGTCTCTGTCTCTCTCTCTCTCTCACGCAAAGCCAACTTAGAAAACTGAGAAATTAAAAAAAAAAAAGTCTTTAATTCGATAAGGGACATTTGCAATGAAAAAACAAACAGACAAAAAATACCTAGTGCAAATATTATGCTTTTATTTGATATTGTACTAGATGTCCCAGCTAATGTAACAAGAAATAGAAATTAAAGGTATATGGAGGACTCAGACTTCAGTTACAAGATAAATAACTTCTGGGGATATAATATAGCAATATTGTATTACATATTTGAAAGTTGCTGAGAGTGAATCTTAAATGCTCTTACCTCAAAAAAGAATTGGTAATTATGTGAGGTTTCAGAGGTGTTAACTAATCCTGCTGTGGTAATCATTTTCCAATGTATAAGGGTATAAACCATCACACTGTACCTCTTAAACTTATACCATGCTACATGCCAATTACATCTAACTAAATCTGGAAAAATAAGATAAAGTTATATAGATAGGAAAGGTAGAAACAAAACTGTAATTATTCACAGAAAACATGATTGTTTTAATAAAACTCCAAGGGAACCCACAAAATCTAACAGAATTAATAAATGAATTTAGCAAATGCCTGGCTACAAAGTAAATCAATACATATAAATGGATGGTTTTCTTATATACTAGCAAACAGACATTTAGAAAATGAAACTTAAAACACAATTTACAAGAGCATAAAATAAAATCAAATACTAGAAATCAATCCAACACAAGTATGCAGTCTTCTGCATAGAAAACTATAAAACATTACTAAGAGAAATTAAAGAAAACTAAAATAAGTAGGAAATATAATGCATTTAGAAACTAGGTATCAATTTTCCCAAAATATAATCTCAATCAAAATCCCAGAAAATTTTATTTTATGGATATTGACAAGCAAGTTCTAAAATTATTATGGAAACACAAAGGATCAAGAATAACCAAAACAATCTAAAAGAAGAATATATGTAAAGGATTTATACCAACAGATAAAAGATTTCTTCTAAGTTTACACCAATGTATTACTGGTACAGGAAGAGACAAACAGACTGATGGAACAGAATAGAGCATCCAGAAATGGGTCCACTATTTATGTAAGCACTTGATTTATGACAAATTTACTGCTAAAGTATCTGGGGAAAGAACTAACTTTCAACAAATGGTGTTGGATCAATTAAACATCTACATTAAAAAATAAATAAATAAAATTAAATGAATCTTGTATAATCAACCCCCAGCCTCACACTTAATACAAAAAAAAAAAAAAATGCCTTCCAGGGAAAATTCAGACCTAAATGTTAATGGCAAACAACAAGGCTTCCAGAAAATAACAGAGAATGTCTTCAAGATCTTATGGTAGGCAGTGGTCTTTCTTTTTAAAACAGAGTATAAAACAAATGACTATAAAAAAGAGATTGACAATTTGAATTTTATTAAAATAAAAACTTCTGTTCATTGAAAGACAACTATAGCACAATGAAAAGACAAACCTCAGGGTAAGAGAAGATATCTGTAATATGTGTATTTGACCAAGACATACAACCAGAGCACATAAAGGAATACTAGCAATTTAATAATAGAAACAGCAACAAGCCCAATGGGCAATAAAATGGGCAATGAACATCAAAATGCATATTACAAAAGAGTATATCTAACTGGAAAATAAACACATGAAAAGATGTTTAATTTCACTCATCATTAGAGAATTGTAAACTAATGCCATAATGATCTACCATGTGACACATACTAGGAAAGCTAAAATGAAAAAGATAGATAATACTAAGTGTTGCCAAGGATTAGAGCAAATGGACCACTCAGGTAACACTGAGAACAGAAACTGATATAATAACTTTGGAAACTATTTGGCAATATCTACTAAATCTGAATATGGGCATATCAGCAATGTGACTCTTTAGTATATATCGAATAGAAATGCTTAGACATGTACAACCACTATCCATAATGGTTCTAATCTGGAAAGAAGCAAAATTCCCATCTACCATAGAAAAGTCTTAAAAAATAAATTTTACTATAGTCATACACAGGAATATCATAAAAAATGAAAAAATTTTCTTTTAAGATTTTATTTATTTATTTGACAGAGAGAAACACAGCTAGAGAGGGAACACAAGCAGGGGGAGTGAGAGAGGGAGAAGCAGGCTTCCATCCAAGCAGGGAGCCCAATGCAGGGCTTGATTCCAGGACTCCATGATCATGACCTGAGCCAAAGGCAGACGCTTAGTGACTGAGCCACCCAGACACTCCCAATAAAACTGTTTTTAAAAATTATAGCTACACACAGATGCAACAACAAAATGAATCTCACAAACATAAGCAAAAGAAAATATACCACCTGATTCTATTTCTATACTGTTCAAAATGAAAATTATTTTATTAAAAGTCATGACAGCAGTTACCCTTGAGGAGTAAGGAGGAAAAGAGGACATCTCTGTAGTCTGGTGATGCTTAGCTTCTTGGTCTAGGTACTGCTTACATGGGTATACTTTCTGAAAACTTACCTAGATGCATACTTTTTTCCCCTGCACTTTAAAAAAATTAGTTGTGGTCCCACAAGGGTTTGGCTGCTTTTACTTTTCTCTGTCCTCTCACCACTTAGCTTTGAACATGGGTTCTGTTACGGAAATGTGCATGAGAGTGCAGCCATCACCTGCTAGCTGGAGAGCCAAAAAGGGCAGCTGTAGGGAACTGAAAAATACCAGCGATATCATGAACAGAAAAGGGCTTAAAGAAAATAATAACATAAATCTGTTATGAAATTCTGGGCTCATCTACAAGCTGCACATATATGGATCTGATTTTAATCAGAATACAAAAGAAATTAAGAAAAAAATTAACACATAGGTCTGTGCCTAGGTCTAAGATGACCTCTGGTACATACACAGGACAAATCTGAAAACAAAGCTCTGGCATTGGAACCACAGAATACAGCTTGCAACTTCTGACCTGAATTTAACTAGATCAACTGCCTGCTAAAACAAAAATTTCAACATTCTCCACAGAATTTTAAAAAGACTTAAAAATTTCATAATATAATCTTTAAAATTTCCAGCTTCTAGTAAAAAAAAAATATTGGGCATATGAAGAACGAGGAAAATCTCAATTCACATGAGAAAAGATAACTAACAGTCACAAACATTGAAATGATACAAGTGTTGAAATGATCTGATAAAGACCTTAAAATAGCGCTTACAAAAATGTTCTAACAAGGAACAGTCTTGCAAAAGAAAAATAAAATAAACAGCAAAAAGATCACTGATACTTTCAATGACAAAATGAAGATGATAAAGCAAAGAATCACTGAACCTTAGGATAGATCAAGTGAAATGACCTAATATGAAAAATGAAGAGAAAAAAAATTAACAAGACTTAGGGATCTATGGGTAATAACAAGAAGTCTAGCATTCCCGTCATCAGAGTACCAGAAGGAAGGGAGAAAATACAGTGCTGAGAAAATATTTGAAAAATATTTAGAAACTTCCAAATTTTGTGAAACAGATACACTTAAGGATTCTAGAACTGTAGTAAGCTCAAATAGGATAAAAAACCAAAAATAATCCATGCCCAATACAGCATTTTAATTTATCTGAACATTAAAGTATGGAAACTGAAGATAAAGAAAAATATATCTTGGAAGCATCCAGAGGAAATCACACATCACCTATAGGGGACTGACAATTCAAATGAGTGTGGATCTCATCAGAAACCATAGAAGCCAGGGGTGCCTGGGGTGGTTGCTGGTTAAGTGCCTGACTCTTGACTTCAGATCATGATCTCAGGGTTATGAGATAGAGCCCCATGAGCCCACAAGCCACACACTGGGCTCCACACTAGGCAGGGAGTCTGCTTGAGAATTTCTCTCTCCCTCTTCTTCTGCCCCTCCTCCCCACCCCTGAAATCTCTCTCTAAAATAAATAAATAAATCCTTTAAAAAAGAAAAAAGAAACTATAGAAGCCAGAAGGAAAGGACACACCTTTTTGAAAGTGCTGAGAAGAAGAAGTCAACACAGACTCTATAACCAATAAAAATATCTTTTCAGAATGAAGTGAAATAAAGATTTTTCTCAGATAAAAACAAACCTAAGAAAATGTGTTGCTAGGAGAACTGTTCTAAAAGAATTACTAAAGGAAGTTCTCCGGACAGAAGGAAAATGATACTAAAAAGAAACTTTATACATCAAGAATAAAGAGAAAGCAAAAGAAATAATAAACATATAAGTAAAAATAATAAGCTACTATTCTCTGCTTGAGTTCTTTAAAATATGTTTAACAGTTAAAAGTGAAAATGTAACATAATCTGAAGGGGTTTCAATGTATGTAGATATAATACACGACAATAATAATACAAAATTGGAAGAGTAAACAACCTTACATGGTGGAAAGATTTCTACATTCTACTTGCAGTGATAACATACTGATTCTAAGTAGACTATGAAAACTTAAGTAAGTATATTAGAAACCCTAGAACCCCTAAAAAACTATACAAAGATATATAGTCAAAAGCATAATCAATAAATTAAATGGAATACTAAAAAAATATTCAAGTAACTCAAAACAAGGCAGGAAATAGAAAATGGAGGAATGGAAAAAAAAGAAAAAAAACAGGAAACAAAATATAAGACAAATTCAAACATGTCAATAGTTACACTAAATGCAATTATTGATACACATGCACATACACACACTCACACTCTTACAATTTCCTAGAGCTACATATGTTAAGGAGGAAATGATCATGCTACTACAGTATGGATTAACAAGAAGGTCTTACTTTAGAATGATCTGAGAAAATAGCTTTGGAGAGGTATCTTTTAAGCTGAGACCATGGAGTCAAGATGGATCCACCCAAGCAAAGAGTGGGTTTAAGTGCCAATTCCAGCATGCTTCAATAAGAATATGAAAGTGAAAACTGAATAGTCACAAGTCTGTTTCAAAGTAAAAGAATATTTGTGACACCTCAAGTATACTCAACAGCAAATACTATGAGAAGCCATTCACTCCCTAAGAGAAATAGCAGAGGAAGAGATACTGGTTCCTGGCTGGAACAATATCTTGTGAAGCCACGCAGATCCTGCCCTGACCTGTCTAATAATGGGGAACAGGGGAAACAGCAGTGCCTTCAACTGCAGCTCCATTGCTGCAGACAAAGTTCCTTTACTACAGAAAGGCTAATAGTCATTCCAAAGGAAACCACTTTTGCCATGGCTGATAAGTGGGAATCTTGGACTGTGCTTCATCCCACAAAACGATCCTTATCAGAGCTGTTGGGTCCAGTACTACTACTGCTATGATGGTTATGTGAATTTTGGAGATCAAGCATTCAGCCCCTCACCAGCCCAGTGTGACTAGTACAGTAGCATGAGCCATCCCACGACTGTGAATGAATTCTGATAACTACAGCTCCAGAGACTTCTGGAGCAAGTCCCTTAATGGCAATAGCCAGAAACAAGAAACTATCCTGCTATCTACCTGGAAAATCTAACTAAAACACAGACATATCTATCCATGTACCAAGTGGTCAAGGACCAAAATAAACAGGATAGTTTCCTGAGCTCTGTTCACAGACCTCACCCAGTCCAACAGATATAAATCTCCAATTCCTTACTTAAGCCATTCTACAATTGTCACTGGATGAAGATAACAAAATCAAGGATGAAGCTAAATCCCAGCCCCTTTTCAGTCAAGCAGGCAGACAAATGCTCATGAGAATAGTACCTGAACTAGAAAGATGACAGCAGAAAATTGCCCATGCTCAACTCACCACTGTGTGACTAACTGTTGTTTTGCTAATTTCCTGGCGACTTTTAAAAGAACAGGGTAGGTATCCTGGATAGCCAAATAATGGTCCCTTGCTAGGAAGACATATTAAAATCACTACAAAAGCTGCTTTTTTCCCAATTAACCTTTCCCTCCCTTAGCTGAGAACAGTGGACTAGATTTAACTGGGGTAATCACTTCAGGTGAAGGACATTAAGAAAATGAAGGTGCATAGCAGGCTTGCCATCAGTAACTATGCCCCCTAAAATTATGCTGAGAAGCCAATATTCTGATTATATTATAAGAAGCCAAGAATTTGGTTAACTTTATACAACCACGGTAAATTGGGCACTGCACCAAAACATACAGGGTACTTGACTTCACATTTGTTTCAGTCAACAACATGCAAGGGAGAGACCCAATATGCCAAGCCATCATCCCATAACTTAGGGACGACTCACTTTGACAGGAAGAACAGAGTGTTTCACTCTCATCTCATTGAATCCTGTTCATTTTAACATAATATCACATAGTTCCTAATATGCACCACAGAGGAAACTTCGAGTCTTTGCATCCAAATGCTGTGAGTGAACTGGGATCTTGTTTCCCTGGGTCGGTTTCCTCATTGTCATGGTAAAAGGGGCAAAGGTGGCAATTAGGCAGTATACCTGAATGGTTGCTGTATGGGCCCAACTTCTCCTAAAACCACACTGGACCACAGTCACACATGTGTCGGGAGTGACGTGCGTAAATCCAATAGCAATGTAAGTTGTGTTCTTTTCATTTTATTTTGCTAATGAATTAAGTATCAGATTGCTCTGCTTAGGGTAAAAGGAACCAAGTCATTTAGAGGCAATTCTTCAGTTATTACGTCTTTATCCTGTTCTTACCAGGAAATGTAAAGATCTCTATAACACTGTTTTTCAGATTGTAGGGTATACTATAAGTGGACTTGAAATTAAGATAGTAGGTTGTAGACTTTTAAAGAAGAGGAGAAAATAGCATAAGGTAGAATGAGTTAAAACAGGATAGAATGTAACATTTGTTGGCATCACACATAAGAAAAGTAAATACTGTCTTGTGAAATTTTTGTTTCCATTACATGTCTCTGTGTGTACTAGGTTATGATTTAAGTGTATTTCTTTCAGTGTGTTATTATGAAAATGTTTGAAAACTACTGCTATAAAGGATACCTATCTGTATCTGATTGCCCAAATAGCACTTCTCTACAAGAATGCTATTGGCTTTGAGAGCTGGTCAAGTCTCCCTTCTAAGTAATCAGTTAATGTATCACAGGACTTAAAGTCATTTCTTCACCCTATCCACTAAAATACAGTAGTGCTTCCGGGTCACTGTAACAGCCACACATTTCCAAATGCTACCTACTTCTATAAATTGTTTTCTGTTCCAAGAACCCAGCAATCTGATACTAAATTCATTAGCAAAATAAAATGAAAAGAATGCAACATACATTGCTATTAATGGACTTCCACACATGTCACTCCCCACACAATGTACTAAAAATGGACTCATCTTTATTTGAGTTCCTCCACACAAATATCAGTACTTTCAATACATACCATTTCAAGAAAGAGATTTTCCCTAAAGCTAACCAAGATTCATTATTTTAAAAGCTCCCTCTCAAAGCAAAATTTTAGGAATTTTTACCACCAATCTATGTTGACTGAGTATTTACTCAGTGGTGGATCTTCTACAGAAAAGATCCATGGAGAAACCATGGTTTCTAGTCCAAAGAATTTATATTGTAATATTTTTTTAGAGTTCAAATACTTTTTTACTTCCTGTGACTGACTTTGTGTGACAGTGATAAACAGCTCATAATACTTCACCTGCCATCCTTGCCCACAGGATCAAGGAACAATAAAATGTTTTTAAAAAATTAAATGAAGATAAAATCAGCTGGTATCTTCCTACTGCAGCACAATACTTACATTTGCACTTGAGTGGGGAAACCTTTCTTATTTACAGCAGAATAAAGTCTTTATTCTACATATTTTAAGTTTGAAATAATAGACATTTTGAAAATATTGAGAGAAATAATCTGAATTTATAAACTAGACAGAAATGGTACACTTGCACTTAATTTTTTCACAAACTCTCCCATTTCTGGCAAGGTTGGAACCAAACTATGCTTAACTATAATTTAAAGAGGCCATAAGCTAAAAGTCATAAATATTCTTTTTTTTAAAAGATTTTATTTATTTATTTGACAGAGAGAAACACAGGCAGAGAGGGAACACAAGCAGGGGGAGTGAGAGAGGGAGAAGCAGGCTTCCTGCCAAGCAGGGAGCCCGGAGTGGGGCTCGATCCCTGGTCTCCGGGGTCATGACCTGAGCCGAAGGCAGTCGCTTAACCAACTGAGCCACCCAGGCGCCCCTAAAAGTCATAAATACTCTTAATTACCCAACTCTTTTCCTTCCAGAACCTAAGACAAACTGATCTCTCACTTCCTCTGAAGAACATTAATGAACATTAGTTAGAGATAGAGAACAAATCTAAAAGGAGTATTTTTAAAACAGAAAATCACACAAGTTGCTCAACTATTTACTTTTTTATACAATAAAAAATGTCAAGGACCAAAAACTGGGCACAAAGGAAGAGAAAAGTGGAAATGGAGAAATTCACAATGTATGCTTAAATGATAAGAACAAAGAAATATGATAGAAAATACCATTTATTTTTCAAATGGAAAAATTGTTCAGAGAAGTAAAAGAAGGCTACATAGTGGAAGGTCTGACAGGATAATCCAGGTAGACTGTGCATTGCAAGTGTATAGTAAAAATTATCTTAAGGGAGAAAAAAGCATCTGTTAGATGTTGGGTAAGGTAAATAAATAAGAAAAATGAGGCCAAATTTGCAAGGGACACCAATACCAACACCAAGTGAGTTTTCTTTTGTTAATGTTTCAGGTTTTGGGTTTTTTTTTGTATGCCAAAGTAATAAATTAGCTTCAATAAGTAGGAAAATTTGAAGATTAGTTTTACTAAATTCATAACAAAAAAATGAGTATGTATGTACACCCACACACATACACATATAGTAGGAAAATATTAAAGATATTTCCATGCCTCAAATACATTTTGAGGAGATTCTAGATCAAAATAATAACAAATACAAAGGTCATTTTAAAATTAATGAATAAGCTAGATGTAGATAAATCATTAGCATCAAATGGGCACTGACCAAGGATAATACTGTGCCCTGAATATCTAACGTAAAGTGGCCATTTTCACAGAGTACTGAAAGTATACTGGCAATGTGAACCAGTCACAAAAAACAAGTTTAAAAGCAACACTGGTAGACAAAGACAGACAAGGGACATATGTTTTAAAGGGTAAGATCCCCTAAAAGCTTAAGCCCCAAGCGGTTAATTGAACATCTTATATCTGGGCTTCCTGTAGGGCTAAAAAAGCATCTGTAAGTGCAGTAAACAGAATACACAATCTATTCAGATTGTCAAAAAGCTTTTGATAAAATGTCATGGCAAAAACTGTCTAAAATTTTTTAAGTAAACATTGAATTAGGAATATGTATTTCCATAAGTGTGGAATTATCTTAAATAAAGGAAGCAATGTGGAAAGTGTAGACGTGGAAAAGGCATTTAACATTTTATAAACTTTGACTATGGAATTCAAAGTGTCATTAGAACATACATCCTTTAGAGTTCACTATCCTTTTCAAGTTGTAGAATATCAAACCACAGCATCATGAAATCTAAAGAGCTGGGATGGCTGCCCATATTCTACTGATTAAGAAACTAGGATTCAACTGCATCTTAGGGTAGAAGTAAGAAGTAAGGTTAGATGGATAATGTTGGTCAGATTATGAAAGGCCATAAATCCTAGACTAAGGAGATTGAATTTTACACTATAACTGTTGGTGAGTCATTTGAAGATGAATGTAAGATGATTCATTGCCTAAGGTTAAAACATAAACATCAGGAAGATTTTATAGGATGTACAATTACAACCAAAGTTACCATATGAGTTCCCCTATGGCATGTGTTGAGTATTGTACATCACTTATAATAAAGAATGAAATA
>PITA01011140.1:37933-68259 GCA_004023965.1 Spilogale gracilis | reverse complement strand
GCAAGGGCAGGTAATGAGGGAAGGGGCCATGTCCAGAAGGACAAAGGCAAAGGAAACCCCAATACAAACAACTGAGGAGAAAGAAAAAAAACAAGCCTGTTACCATCTTTATGAACGTATCTGGGAAGAAACAGGAGAGGAGAATGGAGGTTTGGGCCATGAATATTCCTGCCCATTGCATATTTTTAAAAGGAGATTCCTGGAGGACAGGCCTACATATGAGCACACAAAGGAAAATAGTTGACCCGTGGAAACTCCTCTTTGGTTTCTGACTTCTGCTGCCGCTATGTGGCTTTTCTAACAAATGGTTCTGATGATGACACTCATCACTCTATTACCTGTCATCTTTCTCTTGAATGTGACTACAATTTTGATAACCTTCTTAAAAGTACAGACTTTTTCTAAGAGATGCCATTCATCTTGTGGGTACAGTTGCCAAATGACTGTACCAGAAATATTAGCAATACATGACATAAATTTGTCAAGTTACTAGGTTTTTCTAATAGCATTTAAAAACTTGATTCCCGGGCAGAAAGCACTAACATTAGAGTGCCCAGGCCTAAGCCAGACCCCTGGCAATTCCACATGGAGGGTCATCCATATCCGAGTCTCCTTTCCTTTGTTGGGATTAGGCTAGAGAGGGGGTGGGGTCTTCATTATCAGTAGGTCACCTAGTGGCCGGCTAACCCCCGTTGCCACTGCCTCTCCAAAACCAGCTGTTGAAGAGGGGTCACCATGGTTCACTTGCCAGGTACATTACAGGGCACGAGGAAGGTTTCAGGAAGTTGTTACCTGTATGCAGCGCTCGAGAAACGTCCATAGGGATGTGTGTGTCTATTTCACTTGCCTGTATTCCACAAAGGATGGGAAGTAGCTAAGACACATAAATTAAGTAAACATGTGGACATGGGTAAAAGCCAAAATCAGAAGGGCATGGGCAACAGGGGAGAGGAAGGCCAAGGGGAAAGTGCTACTGATACATAGACCGCTGAATCATCAGGACCAGCCGCTGGGCGCTGAGCTCCAGGGCATCAGAACAAAGAGAAAAAAAACCAGTACGGTCCATGAATTATGTTCAGCCGACTAGTCCCTGCCTAGGAGGCACAGTGCAGGGCGGGAGGACACACACGTACCCTGGTCTGAACAGAATTTCTGCCGTGGACATTTCCCGGGATGCTGTGAGCAAAGACTGTGAGATCAGACATCAGGTGGTGTTTTTTATGTCATTCCACACATTTTTACTGGGATATAATTCACATACCATCACATTCACCCATTTCAAGTGTATAATTCAGGGGTGCCTGGGTGGAGGGATCACTTGGGCATCCAAGTCTTGGTTTCAGCTTAGGTCTGATCTCAGGGTTGCAGGATTGAGGCTTGTGTTGGGCTTCGTGCTGAGTTTCTCAATCTCTCCGCACCCCCTCACCCCTGCATGCTCTCTTTCTCTCTCTCTCTCTAAATATTTTTTAAAAAAATAAAGTGTACAGTTCGGTGGGTTAGTATATTCACAAAACTGTATAACCATCCCCACCATCTAATTTTAGAACACCTTTATCACCTCCAAAAGGAAGCCGCCGTCCCTTAGCTCAACATTCCTCATTCCAGGCAACACAAAGCCACTTTCTCCAAGGTCGCTAAGGATTTGCCTGCTCTGAACATTTCATATAAATACAGCATATGGTCCTTTGTGACTGGCTTCTTTTACTTCCTTCAATCCACGTTGTAGCAAGCATCAGTGCTTCTATTGTATCCATAGATCTTACGCCTCTTGAAAAGTTAAGCAGAGAGCATAATTCTGGAGTGGAGATACCAAGTCGGAGGCTTTCTGGTTATCCAGCGGGATCCAGTGGGATTCACAGACTATCTAAGAAATGAAACGCACAGGCAGTCCTGCAAATTACATTTGTTCCAGACAGGTGCTTGGTCAAAACCGAGCAGGGAGCAGCCCAAGTGCGCGCTGCCTGACGAAAGCAGATCTGGGCGGGAGGGTGGACACACAGACTTCAGAATGGAGTGGTCATATGCGGGGATTAAGGGCCTTTTGTGGTAATTGAGGACCCTAAACAAGATTCCTACTTAGGGAGGTAACTGTCCCGACTGTGTGAGAGGCGCCTGCAGGCAGAGATAGAGTTTCACTTAGCCAACCGTTCTCGACATTCCCCAGCACAGGAAGAAGAAACGATCAAGACCACAGAGCTTTGGTGCAGAAGGCCCATCTCAGGAGGCCGTGAAGACTCTCAGAGCAAAGAAAGCAAGTACCCACCACTATGCCGGAGAAGTCTTAGCGCGTCCATGAGAACCATCCGCCACTACGGAGAGGTTGCAAAATGAACTTCTGGGAAAGACACTGGTTCCTTTGCTGACTATACTTGCCATATACAGACCAATTAAATTTGGACAAATTGGCAAAATAAAAACCATTTTGGTTTTTAAAAAAATCATTCTGGTTTTAAGTGATTTTTTAAAAAGGTTTTATTTATTTGAGACAGAGAGCATATGCGCACATGCATAAGTGGGGGGGGGTGAGCAGAGGGCGAAGAGAACTCCCCACCGAGCAGGGAGCCCAATGCAGGGCTCCATCCCAGGACCCCAGGATCATGACCTAAGCTGGAGGCTGACACTTAATTGACTGAGCCACCCAGGCGCCCCTGGTTTAAGTGACTTTAAAGTCCTTCTTTCTGATACTGTTCAGGTTATAGAGCCAATTACCTAGTACTTGCACTCCTAGCTTATGATAAAATGAGAGAATAGTTCTCATTTCAGTCTCTGACCTTTTGTCTCTGTCCCAGCAGCCCAAGGCCCTCTTGCCTGTCAGATGCTCCAGACCTGGAGTTTGAGTCTTCATTAAACAAATACACGCTGAGCCCCTGCGTGTCAGCACTGGGGACACGATGACAAAACACAAGCAAGCAATGACCTCACCTTCCCGGAGCCCACATTCTAGTGGAGAGACAAGCAATAAACAGTGAAGTGCATGCAAAGTGCTAATTAGTGCAAAGCAGAGTAGAACAAGGCGGGGAGGAGTTATATATTAATGTGTTGGTGGCAGCAGCCGCCCTGTAGAGGTGACCTTGAATGGAGACCAGTGAGGCAAGGAAGGAAGCCATGTGGCCTTGGATCTGGAAGGAGGGAAGCAAGTGGCTTAGGAATTGTTCCCTGCAGCTGCATTAGAGCCCCAAGGTCTGGAAGGGGCTCTCGCTCGTCTGCGATAGGAAAACACAGGCCTGAGTTGTGAGGGTGATGGCGGCGGAATGAAGCGTGTCCGCTCAGTTCGGGTTCAGCCCTGAAAAAAGAGCCACTGAAAGCGTAACGGGAATAAGAGAACAAGCAAGCACTGGAGGCGGGAAGTCAGAGGATCAGGGAAGTCCCCTGGAGCGCCGATGCGGGTGGGCCAGTTAGAGCCCACAGGAAACTCCGAGAAGCCATGGTGCCCAGCCATCCCACAGAGGGGCACCCACAGAGGGGACCCGGCCCTGCAGAAGCTGGCTGGGGCTCCTGACGACGCCAGGGCCACAGGTCGGCCTGGTATCGGCATCCCCCTCCCAGAGTGTGTCTTGGGATTGAAGGGCAAGGAAGGGGGAAAAAAGGGGAAACAGCCCCAAACGTGTCAGACCTTCTCTGCTCCTGTTGCAGGTTCCCCCTTCTGCACGGGGCTGAATGGGCTGAATGGGAGCTTGTGGTCCAGACACAGAGGCGGTGCGCGGCCACCTGTACGTGCCCGTGGTAACCACCCTTGAGACACCCCCAGAAGGATTTGTTGAGGCCCTCAGACTGGCTGCCAGGCCAGAGTCGGGTGGGTTTCGGGGGGAGGTGCTCGTGGTATGAATTTTGTGGGCCACACGGGGCGTGGGGGGCGGTGGTCGACGACAGCTGGAAGCTTGTAGCTCCGGTTTCATGGAACTGAGCTTCCCTGATCCCCGGGGCCCTCTCACGGTAGCTCTTCAGACAGCAGAGGGGACCAAAAGCATCAATAATCAGCACTTGGAATGACATCTCATGCTATTCGAAATCTGCCCACTGGTAGGTTCTGGCTCTCTCCCACCCGACTGCCCTAATCAGACCCGATCGTGGTGCCCGCTGAGCGTTGTGCTGCAGATGGTCTCGAACCCCCACCACGGCTGGGGAGCAGAGGACGGAGGACTCCACCCCAGAGCGTGTGCGCTTCCACCTGGCAGATGGTAAAGCATCTCGTGCTCCACCCAAAACACAGTGGGAGTGTCAGGGGTCCGCATCCTCAAGCGTCCTGCCCGGGGGGCCGGCCTCCCAAGGGTGGCTTTATCCCTGTCAAAGTCAACGCTGACGCTGAAAGGGAAATAAATAGGCCGTCTCCGAATGGTGTCAGTCTTAGCTCTTAGCACTAGAGAGGCTGAGCACTGACCCAGGTGTGCATACGTGCGCTGGCATGCCCATGAGACAATGAAACTGATAAGGAAAATAAATACAATTAAGGTTTTCCTATTTCCTTTCCAAATGCCAATGCAGATTTTGGGTTTTAGCACAAGCGTGATCCCCGGGTAAGTAAATAATCGCCAGTGTGGGCAGTTTTTAAGGGGCATGGAGAGGATCCCATTTGGCCAACTCAACAGCCAAGCGTCAATTCTGTTAGAAATAACTTGGGGTGTGACTGCGAGGTGATACTATGATAGCATTTAGTGAAGGACCACAGGGACACTGGATGCCTGGTGACATTCCCTGGGTTTGCCAGGGGAGCCTCGTGGAGCCGGTGAAGGAGTGCTCTCGGAGCGGAGTTTTGGCTGTGGGCCTGAGCCCCACAGCAGGGAAGGCCTCCTTGGGGGCTCCCCGACTCCAGACTCCAGCCCGCTGCTCTGCGGGGATTCAGACATGGCCCCCTTCCTCCAAGGGATGCAGCACCTCTGCCCATCGTTGGAGTGCACAGCTAGGGGAGGAGAGTGCTGCCCAGACTTTGGCTTCCCCAACCCTTCCTGCTGGCGGCCAGGTCCACGTGGGGAGGCATGATGGAACCCCAGCTGTGCTCATGGGGACCAGCAGGGAGGCAAAGACTATGCTTGTGTAGCATCTCCCCAAGGAACTTTCCTTTCCTACACAGCAGTGGCCCCTTGGTTTTCTGTCCCCCCCTCCCCAAGCCTTTCTTAAAACCAAAGCATTCCTTGGGCAATACAATACAAAACAACAAAGCAGTCTGAGCCCAGGCCCTCCCCCGCAGTCTCTTTCCCAAATATTAGGATCCGGTACTTCTCTTTAGGAAAAGGTGGCAAGGCAAATGATAGCAAGAATTCAGACAGGAGGGCTTGGGGGAATGGAAACCCGCATAAGCAAGCTGCCAGAGACCGCGGGGACAGTGTGGAGACCCCAGCAGAGACTGTGGGTCATTGCCTGCAAGCACAGCCTTCAGCAAAGCCTGTTTCAGCCTCTCCTCTGTCGTTGTAAGGTAAGGGCACACACATTTACCTGGCAGGTGTGCGGTGAGCTAACTCAGCCAGTGTTGCTGGAGAATGTGGTGGGCAGAATACTGGCCCCCAGAGAGGCCTGCATCCTAGTCCCAGAACCTGTGATTATGGCATCGTGTGTAGCAAAAGGGACTTAGCATGAGATTGCACTGGATTTTCAGATCAATTTAAGGAAAATTGCACCAGAGATGCTTAATGGTTAGAAAGTAACAGGCTTGGTTTTTTGCCTTAGAAAGTATTCCAAGGTTGATCACAAATAATGATTTTTTTTTTTTTTAGTAGGCTCCATGCCTAGCGTGGAGCCCAGTGTGGGGTCGACTCACAACCCTCAGATGGAGACCTGAGCTGGGATCAAGTGTCAGACACTTAACCGACTGAGTCACCTTAGGTGTCCCAATGACAGGAACTTTTATCTCTCCTAAAAAAGGTACTTGAAAGATATAAAGGTTAATATTTTTAAAGATTTTATTTATTGAGAGAGAGAGATCACAAGTAGGCAGAGAGGCAGGCAGAGAGAGATGAGGAAGCAGGCTCCTCACTGAGCAGAGAGCCCGATACGAGTCTCGATCCCAGGACCGAGATCATGACCTGAGCCGAAGGCAGAGGCTTAACCCTCTGAGCCACCCCGGTGCCCTAAAAAGGCTAATATTAAGATGACCATTTTAAGACTGCTATTTCTACTCATCCTTCTTATGCTAAAAATCTCATAGTTTACAAACAAGATTCCATATTCTAAGAGCAAGGCCTGGAGTCACATCAGTTCTACAGGATCAGGGGATCATAAGGACATCCTAGGTCGGGGACAGGTGGGGCAGCCATGCGTCCTTTTCTAATAGAGGCAGGAGAAGCCTGACCCGAGAGGGCTACCAGGACAGCAAAGATCCAGAACCTAGAGGAGACACAAGCTGAATGGAGTTGCAGGGGCACGTGGGGTGAGCCAGGGCGAGGGACAGAACGGTGCTCAACATGGCCTCCAGGACAAGAGCGAGCAGGAAGGTGAAGGGCTCAGGAACCGGGGTGCAGAGTCCATGGAAGGACTCTGAGCAGGAGAGGTGCAGGGAGGGCAGGCGCCTGGCTGGGGCAGGCTGGGAGCTTGGCCTGCAAGCCCTTCATGGGGAAGGGAAGCATGGCTGAAAGGGGGGGACGGGCCAGAGCCTCAGGGGAGGCAGTCAGAAGGAAGTGGGGAAGGTAGAGCACCTGGTTAACAATGGGAGAAACAACTGCATGAAAAGCATGGGGATGAAGACCTAGACAGGAGGAGAAAGCAGGGGAGGGGAGGAGCACCCTGGGGCTCTCCCCGCATCTGGCACTTCTGAACGGCACACAGATCAAGAGTCTCATCACAATCACAGGCTTTCAGCAGCTCAGCCACCCCTGCCCGCCCCTCCCACTCCCCACCCCTGCAGCAGGGCCAGCAGGCAGTGCGGCCAGCATCCCCACGGCGGGCGGCAGACAGCTTCCGCTGGCAGACATCCCACTGCAGGTGCTCTCGGCAGGGGCTCAGTGAAGATGTGCGAGCAGGTAAGACGGTTACAGAGTCAGGTCTCATCAGGTCCCTACAGGGTGGCCTTCACTCCAGAACCACACAAAACAGCTTCCAGGGCTCGGGCCCTGCTCCAATGCCGCAGAGTCAACAGGGTCACTCGGTACAGTCCGCTAAGCATGCGTTCTCATCTCACGTTTGCTTACCGAGTGCAGAGCTCATCTAACAAGCCCACGAGAAAAGGGAGTGCTCCTCAGTGTATACAAAGGCACATTCAAGGAGGGGGGTGGAGGGGTCCCACTAGGATGCCTTTTGGACAAAAGGGTAAAACCTCCTTCTCCCCACCCCCAGAGCATGCTTTCACTGGTCCAACCATGAGCTGCCAAATCTCAAGGCGCAGCAGCCCACTGGTCACTCGTCCCTCAGGATGAACCTGGACTTCTGGAAGGGCGGCTCCCACACCCTCCACTGGGACGGCTGCCACCACTAATGCTTCTGCCTTACAGAGAAAAACCTCTCACTCCATCCCTCACCCCGAATTTAAGGAGGCTTTGCTAAGTTGGTAAGTGAAGTTCACAGTCAAGCAAACAGCCCAGCCAAGCTCAGCTCCCGACAGAGAGCAGCTATAATAAAGCAGGGTGAGGCGTGGAGTGGCGTGGCCCCCGGCGTGGCCGGCCACAAGGGAAACAGGGACCAGATTATACCTGGCCTCGCAGCTGTGCCACGGGTAACCTTTGTTTCGGAAGTGAATGTCAAATATTATAAACCATAAAGCACTACCAAAAAACCACAAATGCATATGGACACTTAGCTTCATTTTTGCCCCCTTTATTAAACTCAGGCTGGTAGGAATTTAAGTCTGGGAAATGGGCTAGTGCCAAGAATTTCTCTCCCAGACATAATGGAGCCTTTGGTTCACCTGCTATCCAGCTCCGAGGCTAGTTTGTGCATGAGACCCTCTGGGGGTCTAGCCTAAATTCCCAGAGATGGGGACCTCTCCCCACTTACAGAAAGAAAAGTTCTGGCCACAAAGGTACCACATCTAAGGATTTCTTTATCATTGATAATCGTTAAAGAATTTCACCTACAAAACAAAGTTCCTCAGAAGGACCGCAGAGATTGGTCTGCAAGTAAAATATGATTTACACAAACAAAATCCACAAAAAAACCAAACGGATGGCTGTCCCAGGGAGGCACAGAGATAGGACAAAGGCTGACGGCTGCACTCAGGGGCCAGGTCTTCCGAGGAGAAGCGCCAGGAAGGCCCAGATGGTGACCACGCCACAGACCCTGTAAGAGAAAGAGGTTAGTGGTCCTGGACGGCGGCAGCCTGTGTGAGAGTGAGGGAGTCCCCTAAAAGCAAGGACAGATGCGTAGGTCCACACTCTGCTCACCCAAATGTTCCTGTCTTCCCTTCATTCTCCCAGCGTGAACTTCTGCTTTGAGGGCAGAATGGCTCCCAGACACACGCAGACAAGCCATTTTCTTAGCGATTTACATCAGAGGTTGACAGAGGGGCAAAAGACTGCCCAGGAGCCAGACGTTTTTCTCCAAGCATGCAGTTTTCTATAGATACGGCTTCTAGCCAGCAAGCCAAAACCCTCAGAACAATTCCATCTTTCAGTTACACAGGCCAAAAACCTGGATCCAAACTCGACCCTGCTCTCGTCAGTCTATGATCCCCCCATGGGGGGATCTGCCACCACGCAGCCCTGACCGGACAGGTGGCCTGCCTAACTGCCCAGCCCTCTGCAGTCGGGCTCACAGAGTGAGCCTCCCACCCCGGCTGAAAATCTCCGGCCACCGCGGCTCCCACAGCCCTTACACACATCTCTCCACTCCATCAGGCCCACGTTCCTCCCCAGCCTCTCCTTGTGGTCTTCTCACAGCCCCCGCATCATCCCGGACCCCACTCAAGGGCCTCTGCCCACTGCCTGGACAGTGCTCTCCCAGGCTCATTCCTTACCTCCTTAGAGACTTTAATGGGGTCCTCATCTTCTCCCTTAACCAGTAACTCCTCCTTCTGACTCCCCACTCCCACCTCCTGATCTGCTCTTGTTTTTTGTTTTTTGTTTTTTGGTTTTTTTAAAGATTTTATTTATTTGACAGAGAGAAACACAGTCAGAGAGGGAACACAAATAGGGGAAGTGAAAGAGGGAGAAGCAGGCTTCCCGCCGAGCAAGGAGCCCGATGTGGGGCTCGATCCCGGGTCTCCGGGATCATGACCTGAGCCAAAGGCAGTCGCTTAACCAATTGAGCCACACAGGTGCCCCTGCTCTTGTTTTTAATAAACACGCGTCATCTGATCTGTCCTGCGATTCATTTGTTTGCAGTTACCTCCCACTGGAGTCTGAGTTCAAGGAGAGCAGGGATTTTGTTTTACTCTCTGATGAAGCCTAGAACCTATGACAGTACCCAACACAGCAGACATTCAATAAATGCTTGTCCGGTGTTACTGAATGACATTCAGGTCGCCATACTTGTTGACTCCTTTACCACACACACCAGCAGGGCGCCTGGCTGGCTCAGTCCTTTCAGCATCCAACTCTTGGCTTCTGCTCAGGTTCTGATCTCAGGGTCATGAGATCGAGCCCTGCCTCGTGTGTGCTCTGCACTCAGTAGGGAGTCTGCTTCAGAGTCTCTGCCTCTGCCCCTCCCACCACCCACGTGTACTCTCAAATACGTTAAACACACACACATACACACACACACACACACACACACACACCAGCGAGTGAACTCTGCCCCACTGGCCCCAGCCGAGGCCCCAGCGGCTGTCCGGGTCACTTACTGTAATAGGCAGTTGATGTTCGGGGAGTGCCTCCAGTACCGGTACAGGGACACCTGCAGGGTCGGGTGGCCCCGGTACTCCTTTAGGATGCTCCGAGCACTGCCAAGAGATGTTCTTAGGTCAGGCAGGCAAGCATCAGACCCCGCTGCTCCAAGCAGGCTCTAAGCGGCCGCAGAGAGAAGGGTTGGCTGCAGGGTACGGGGATGGGCGGAGAGCCGAGGCACCTACTCCTTAAACTTATTGGTCAAGAGCAGGAACTGGCTCCGCGAGAGTCGCCGCACATCGAACTTGCAGAGATTCTGAAACTCACGGTAGACTTGCTGCTCGCTGACCCCCGGCCACTTCCGGACATGGAGGAGGAGAATGGGGGGTCGGATACTGGGGCAATCTGGACCCGAGAAATTCTAGAAGGCAAGGAGAAAAACAGAGGAGATTTTCTGCAATTCCTACGGACGATCTACCTGGTTTGAAAATCCTGAGAGGCTAAGAGAGGCTCTGTCTGGGCTGGGAGGGGACGGAAGGAATGCGCGCGACCCACGTCGTTTGGGCAGGAGGACACAAAGAAAGAGCAAGCCTAGCAGGGCAGGAACACCCTCTTCACTCTGGTTTTGATGGTTTTCAGACCACCTCAGGGAGATCCCCAAGAAATCCAGGCTGCTTCCAAGCACACGCCTCTGAGTAGGGGAAAGGAGCAAAAGAAATGCTACTCACAATCTTAGGGACCCCGGCTCGGATAAGATTCACCTGGTTCACATAGGGAGCCAGCACGTCAAGGTACAGAGGGAAGGAGGGCTCAGGCATGGGGCTGGCACTACAGGGATAGAGAAAACCCCCGAGCATTCAGGCACACCAGCGGCCAGACACACGTCCTCAGCCCGGAAAAGGGCCTGGGGACGGAACAGGGCAGGATGCCGCCTCAGACCACTCTCCCCCTTCCTCCCTCCAAACTGGTGGACCTCCCCCAACGGACCCATCCCACAGAGTGCCCTCTGGGGCCCCAGCCCCAGCAGAGCCCTTAGGTGGTCAGCACCTGTTGGTGACACTCAGGCAAAGATTCCTTGACAAACATCAGCAGTGGGCTCAGAGAAATACTGAGAGGCCACCGTCCAAAGGTCCACTTGGCAGGACATTGTCCTCCACCCCAAATGGCCATCCCTCAGCCCTCATCCTCGCGTGCCCTGTCTCTGTGCAGACACGGCCACACACCAGGTCCGGGGAAAAGCACAGGCCTTGGAGCCAGGCAGGCCCGGGCTGCTATGGAACTTCGCTACACCTAGGAGGGTTTTTAGGTCAGGAGGATTAGAACACAAGGATGAAAGGCACCAGGTGCAGGGCACGGGGTCTCCCCTGCTGCCAGTGGCCTTCCCCTTCGGGCATGCGTGTACCTCCCAGTTAGCACTCAGATGCTGTGAAAGCACAAGAAAGAGTGAGAGGGCCCAGATTTCTTATTTCAGTTGTAAGCCTCACATCAACAGGTCATAGGGTATTTCTATGCAAAATAGCCATTACTAAAATGGGAAAATATAGGTAGTGCCAAAGTTAATAAATTAGACCAAAATCATTATTAATTTTATTAGTCTGAAAAGGTTTCCAAGTCAGCCTCAAAGACCCTGTTACAATTTGGATGCACTCGTCCACCAGGCCAGAAATCCTATTTAACAAATGCGCATACTACGATGGTCCTCTGGACTGGGTACTCCAAGTGAGGCACTGGTGCCTCGGAGCCTGGTGCTGTAGGCATCAAGGATGGCATTGCCATGGGGGAAATGCATGTAAGGTTCCAATTTGGGATTTTAAGAATCTCTCCCTCACATGCCTTATTCCACCTCACTACCCTTCTCCCCAGCCTGGCTCTGTGGACCCCAAGGATGCCCCCCCCCGCCGTGGTGATTTTGTGGTCATGGAAAACAGGTGGGTAACAGACAAAGCCAGCACACCACACAGGGAAGAGGAGGGAGAGGCCCTACAACAGACCTTACTGGCTTGGCTTCCCGGCACGTGAATTTTCCCGATGCTGAGACAGGGGCCCCAGACCAGCCCAGGGCGGCCTGGGGCAGTAGGAAAGGAGGAAGGCAGCTGCCCAATCAGGGACTATCTCTGCACCACAACATTCACCCTCCTGCCTGTGGGAGAGCCCAGGAGCCTGGAGCTCTGAGCTTACGGTGAGGGCTCAGGGGTGCGGACCAGCGTTCCAGGAACGGGCCGGAAGGGACACTCACCCATGTACTCTCCACAGCAGCAAGTGTGCCACTTTCAGAAGAACTGGGGGGAAAAACTCGACATGTAATACACACCCCGGCTCCACCACACCACCTCATCAAAATATGCCAACTCCTGCTTTACTTCTGTTTGCACAACCCTCCTGGAAATAAGCGGAGAGCCTCAGGTGGTGGGGAGCACCACGAACAAAGCAGAGTCCCCCTTTGAGAGGACAGCAACGCTCACCTGATCCACAGAGGAAGGCGTCGTATGCAGCCTCGTGGGGGTACTTAGTCTCCACTGGGGCAGCGGTCCGGAAGCAGGAGAGAGAGTGGAGCAGCCATCAGAACACAGTCTGCACAAGGGGGCTCTTCCCTCGCCAGCTGCACCCCCGCACCAGCCATGCACACACCAGCGACTGTTACTCCTCCAAATGTGGGTGGGGAGAAGGACACACACCTGTCTTCAGCCCGGTCCCCCCACAGCAGAAGGAAGCCGAGGCAGAGAGCCTCCCAGTGGGCCAGCCCCATGCCCAAGGGGAGCAGGCGACCCCCAGGAGCTGCGATGCCTTCTGGGGTGGCTCCCTCGTAAGGGGGATACATGGAGCTCCCCACACGGCCCTCCCGCACACATGCCCGCAGGGAGGCCCGGCCTCCGCTCTGGCACCTCAGTGCTCTGCTGACCGTGGGCAGCTCATGCTCACAGAGAACGTACCGTATTTTTCACATTTGCTCGCGTGAATAACCACTGGCCCGGAATTTCTGGTAGGATTCAGGTCGCTAGTAGAGAAGATAAACCAGATAAAGGATAGTCACTGCAAATAAGCCCTTCTGGGTCTCTCCTCACCCTCAGGACTGGGGCGCCTTTTTATAAAAGACAAATAGGACCAGGTGGGTAGTACAGGTAGGCAGGCACCAGGTGAGATGGAAGAGCCCAGCAGGTCTGGAGGCTTCAGCCGGCTCGCTCGGAGCACGTGCCCCGCGCTGAGCCCCAGCCCAGGCACCGGGACCCACGCGCGCCGGCTCGGTCCGCAGAGCTACCCCACGGTCCAAAGGGTGGCCGCAGGGCCAGGTCCGCTGCTGCAGTGCCTGAGGCCTGCACGGAGCAATGGAAGATAGGGAGGCCGCAGGCAGGAGGGAAGGAGGGCTTCCCAAAGCAGGAGGTACCCCTGGCGTCCTGAGCCATAGGAAATCAGGGAGCCAAAGCCACATGGAGGCGGCTGGAATTTCGAGCACAGAGAACATGCAAACGCAGTGATGGAAAGGGAGGAAAGCCCAACGGTGCTGCCAAGGTGAGAGGTGTGGTGAAGCCCCCCTGGAAAGGGCAGGGGCCAGGAAAAGAGGGGCTTCAGGAACATCAGGAAGACAGACCAGAATCCTGGCTGAGTCACGTTCACATTTGAAAAGATCAATCCAGCGGCAGTGGGTAATGAGTCAGGATAGGCCAGGGGACACCCGTGGGCCTCTACCATCCCTGGAATGAAAGAAGCCAGAGGGGAGGCAAGGATGCTGGGTGCGCAGGGGAAGGGCAGACCTGAGAGACTCTAGAGATGCTTGGGGCATCAAGACAGAGAGGAGTCCACGGACTAGAAGACGTGGTTGGCCCGCTCCCAGCTCTGGCAGTGGTGCTCAACGAGGGAAGCTTCCCTTTTTCCTGATACACCTCTTAGAACCTGGCTGTGTGCAGCAGACGCCATGCCGATACGGGCCGAGCATAGGCCACCGTCTAAGTCCGTCCCCACAAGCCAGCAGGCATCTCCATGGCCAGCCGCAGGTTCCCCGAAGCCACATCCTCGGGTCACAGGTGGCATAACAGAGGCTCAGGGAGATGCAGTCATTCTTGCAAGGGTGCTCACAAGTCAGTGGGTGGCGAAGCCAGGCTTTCAACCCAAGATACCTGGACTCAGAGCCTGTGTGTTTCCAACAAAACCCTCACATTCATGCACAGCCCTGAGCACGGCCCCTGGGGCCATAAGGACCACGTGTGAGCTGTTCTGGGCACAGAGGTGGGTTTGAAGGACCGAGAACAAGGCCAAGTTAAAGGTGCTCATGGCTGTGTGCGGCAGGAAGGCCCAGCAGCCAGGCAGCGAGTGGTGGGAGGGTGTACCGGGAGCACATTTGGTCACCCAGCGACATGGTAATGAGCAAGAAGAGGGCTAAGGAGTGACCCTGAAGGGACTTAAGGGATGCGTGGAAGAACAAGAGCCCACAAGCAAGTTTGGTTGAAAACCATAAAACCCGCCAGGAAGGTAGTGTAGGTCGGGGAGCACGGGAGGGGAGAGGCGAAGGCTGCCGGACACCAGAGAGCAGGTACCACGCCTGTCCCACGTGCCTCCTGTGCGTGGGCCCTCCACTGAGACGACAGAGCAGCCTGCACTGGGCAAGCTCATGAGAGCGAGTTCCGTGAAGGAAGAGAACCCGACCTTGGTGGGACACAGCCTCGTGGAGCCCCTGAAGAGGTGTGTCACAAAGAGAATGAACACCGGGGAGCATGCAGAGTCAGGAGGGGGCTCTGTAGTTTCTGGGCCAGGAGAACAAGGCTGATGGCAAGGCAGGGGAGGGGAGGGGAGAGGTGGGGAGGGAAGAGGAGGGGTGAAGGCTAGAGGCCTTGCCAGGGACATGGCTGAGAGAGCAGAGGGAGGACCCTGGAGCTGGAGGCTAGACAGGCGGGCGGAGGGCAGCCCCCGCTGCCTGGGCCCAGCACACAGGGGGCACTTGTGTGTGCTGGCTGCTGGGAGAGACCCTGACAAAGACAATGCCAGGAATGTCCGCAGGGCAGGGAGCGGACACTGACGGCATTTGGCTTTATATTTTCTTCCTGGAAATGGGGACCTGGGGGGGACCACTGTAGGAAGGAGAACATGAAGCACAAGGCCCCAGAGGAGACTACTGTGCCCCCCCCGGGGGGGGGGAGCCATGCAGGTGGTCAGAGGACCATCACCAACAGAGAACAGACCTGTTCGCCTTTCAGAAAAGTGCCACCTGCGATGTGGCGCGCGCTCTCTGCCGCTAGGGTCTGCTGGTCTTTGTGGTGGGCAGGAAGGAGCTGAGCTCCCTGGACCCTGGTGCTTCCCAGGCACCGTGTCTGGGGAGACCCCCTCCCAGCACGACCCAGGCCTCAATCAGTCAGGGCTGGGAGGGGAGGTGAGAGCTGCTTCTCCCACAGAAAAGGTTACAGTCATCCCTGGTCCTGGGGTCATTCATTCACACAAGTGTTTAGGGCGCACCTACTGGCCTGGTGGCAGGCCCATGAGAAACACCAGGGTGTGGAAGGAAAACAGCCCGATCTGCTGGAGCTTACCCCACCAGGAAGCAGACACAGAGCAAGAGAAATTAACCCTGGCCAACAAGCCAGCACACAAGCCCACAGCTGTAGGTATTTCCCAGGTTCCTGGCCCTCCAGACAGAGCTTACCCACCTCGGCACCAGGAATACTGTGGGCTGGGGGATTCTCGGCCGTGGGGGGGGCTGTTCTATGCATCGGCCTTGACTCACCAGATACCTGTACCGCCCCCACTTGTAACAACCCAAAATGTCTCCACATCGCCAGGTGTGTCCTGGGGAATAAAACCCACCCTGCTCTACAAGCTGCTCCAAACAAAACACAAACCCTTCCTTACCCGTTTAGGACTTCATACACTTCTGAAAGATTTGAGACCCTTGGGAAATTCAGTTCCTAAAATCATGGAAAACAAATCAGGGAGAGTAAAACTTGTGCATTTGCTATCTGCTTTGGATATTACCAAATGGCCATTAAAAGAATCTGCAAAATAATTCCTATAAATCCCTTCTTCTATTCAAACATTAGTGTCCTCATTTCTTAACCAGGATGTCCAGGCACCTAATAATCTTGGCTTTTCTAGAAGATACCCAAAAACTGAAGCTAGAAAAAACTGCAACAGCTCCTACTACCTTCCTTCAAAGACATGTGTTTAAGGGACTCCATATACACATGCCTCCAAGGTGCCAGGCCATGGCCAAGGACATACACATAGGACACCAGGCACTCTGAGAACCAGTGTCTGGGCAATGCCAGGTCACCCTAGAGTTCCTCTCCTCTCGTGTGGCAAGGAGTTACATGGGTGCCCTCAGATCAGCCCACGTCCATCCTGCGTCAAGCCAGGACTCCGCCTCACAGACACGAGCAGCATCACAGAAGTGTGCAAGAGCCAGAAACCCAGGTGGCGCAGTAATGAACGCACTCTGGGCAAGGATGCACCAGGCAACCCAGTGCCATTTTTGTGGTCCCCTTATTGAATAATTAACTTCAAGTGACCTCCTTCAGGCTTTTAAATGAGGATCTCTGTCCTGTCTCTGTTCCTCAGTTTAACTTCAAAGAAGCATTTCAGCCTGTTGGGTGCCTCCCTTCTCCATGTGTGGTTCACACCCTAACTGCACACACAAGCCACCTGAGAACTTCTGAAATACCTCCCCTCACCATCCCTCCAATCCACGGGGAGCTGGTCTTGGGACCCAGGTGTCAGGATGTGGTGACTGCAAGGTGCTCAGGGTGGAAAACCCACTATGTCGCACCTCAGCCTCCTCCCTGAGGCTCTTGGAGCTGGCTGCAAGTTCTCCTCACACATCAAGCTCCAGCACCAGGGGTTCTACTTGAGTGCTCATTTACATCACACAAGTTCCATAGAACTCACTCAAAACACAGGAGGTTGAATGAGGGAAGGAAAGCACTCAGAAGCCAATAGGATAACCCAGTGCTAAAACACAAAGGAAGCCAACGCGGGTTGTAAAATAGGAGAGAAGTGTTCCAAGAAGATCTTTAAAAAGAGACCAAGTGAAGTGTGCCTGGGATAAAGCCCTCCTTAACCCAAGGCAGTCCCATCTGTTACCTTCCAGATATCCTTGGTCACATTCTTGGTGTCAATGAGAACAGGAAACAGGTTGTGGATATTCAGCTTAAACTGATCATAGCTTTCTGAATGGAAAGACCAGAGAGAAGGGAGTTTGTTGGTAAATGAGAGGAGGGAGATTCTCCAACCTGGCTTGTCCTCAACACTAACAAAGCAAACAAAATAGAACTGAGTGGGAATCAAAAACATCCTTTCCCCTAATTATTCAGAATGGAGAGATCAAGCCAAACTGCCAGCGCCATTCAGGGCGGTGAAGGCCAAATGGCTTTCCATTAAATTCAGGATACTGTCTCTGGTCACCGTGGCTTGCAAGGTTCTGACCACTTGAAAAAGGGACAAAGAAGTGCTGTTGAAAAGGCAGTTATGAAATCATCACTTGTAAGGGACTGAGAAGATGCAAGAAAAAGCAACTGAAAGTTATGAGGGAAGTGCCCCAACAAGGAATTAAGCTATTGACTGGTTTATTTACCAAAGGCCTACCTGGATATAGTTAAAAGGGGTTTGTTACGACACTGACCAACACAAGCCTTTCTCTCCTCATCCCCTTCCCCACTTTCCAGTGCTTTTCTCTGGGTGTGTGCTCCCACATCCCTCAGCGGGCAGCGCTGTGCTGTGGACAACTTCCCCAGTTTTAGGCATCTCCGTGTGGCTTCCTTCTGAACAAGAGGTCAGCCCGACTCCTGGCTCAGCCCCAAGTCTGCAGCTCCTCACTCGCACAGGACCAGGCCATATTCCCCCACCATCCTTCTCTTACCTAGCTCTTGTTCTCCCCGCAAATTTTGTTTTGTTGTCTTAGTTTTTCTGGTCATGGCTTATGAATTTTATCCCCACTTCTCTCCCAATTTTCTCGATACGCTAAGGTGTTTTCTCGATATGCTAAGGGGATTTCTTGGGGAAATCTTAGGACCATCTCACCCTCTTCCTCTAAACAGTGTACATTACTTCATTTAATTCCCCTGAGACCAGATGTTGGGACTGTTGGGACCCATTTTATGGGCAGGGAAGCAGAGAAAGTACCTTGTTGGAGCTCACACACATGAGGGATGGAATGAGGACCCAAGCATGGCTCCCGAGTCCATGTTTTAATGGCTACACTACCCTGTCGTATATTCAGCCAGGGCATCGTTAGTCACGGAAAAGTATGGACCAGCCACGAGACAAGGCCACAGAGCCAGTGACACGGCATTCAGTAGGTCAATGACACAAATGCTTTGGGTAAGCGGAAATAAAGCCAAACAAAATCAACTATGTAGTGTAATTTAATCTGTGAGAACTCACAGAGGAAAAAGCAAAGTGTGAGGATTATAGCTGAGACTGAAGGCAGCTGCTCTCCTGCTCGCATTTCTGATCTTAGAAGGTTTTTATACAAGGATCTGGGACACCTTCCATAATGGAGGTCAGAGTATCCATTCAAATATAAATTTTTCTGCCAGAAAGGCACATGGCTTCTCCTCTGGGAAAATGGGAACAGGCACAGAGGTGCTGGGACTCTGCAGAAGCCAGTGGATCGTGGGAGGATAGCAGAGGGGGACTCTGGCCTGCATCCCCTCACAAGGTGGCGAGTGGAGAGAGAGAGGGACGGCAGGTGCGGCTGTACCTGGGAGTGGCCGGAAGAACTTCTCGTGGAGATGCAGCAGGTCCATCATCATGTTGTGGCCCACTAAGGGCTACTTGGAGGAATCGACAGGTGGCAGAGATGAAATTTAAAAACAGACATCCAAAGTGAACATGCTCTTGCAGGGGGGTAGCTTTAGAACCCACGGCGATCCTACCACACGGCAGTCCACCCCCCCTTCACGCCACCCTCATGAGAGATGGCCCGATGGCTCCATTGCCAGGATGTCAAGTGGGGCCGAGGGATGTGGGGCAGGGTGTCCATGGGGGTCTAAACTGAAGAACGTCCCCCAGAGTCCTAGGTCAGCTAGTAATGAAGTGGTCGTGTGCCTAACAGGGGGAAAGGAACCGCAAGTTCCTTTCCAGCTTAATGCATCACAATTTGGGGAAAGCAAGGCTACGTCTAGAAAGCTGGTTGCTGACAGGAAAGAACCACTTATCTCAAGGAATCTTATTTTTGTGGGAGGACCCAGCATATTTCTATGGTCAGAAATGCAAATGACTGCCAGAGAGCAAGAGGACTTTTTTCCCCTACCTTCTGAGCTTTCACCAGCATCTGGAAAAATACTGAAAAACCCCGGGCAGAGAGAAGAATCTTCTCCTTCCAGCAGCTCGCTCGGTCACATGAGGTATTCTCAAGATACCAGCGATGTTGTTTACTCACTTTTTTCACTATTATCTGAGACAAAAGCAGAGACAAGCTCTCTGAATCCTGGGTTCCTGGCAACGAAGCCAAAGAAGTGGTTCATCCCAAAAGGAGAGGGGAAAAGACAAGAGAAAGCCTTTCACAGAGGCCAGGTTTGGAATGAGCGAGAATGGAGCCACTGGGATAACCGCTCACGGGGGGGAACTCACCCCCTGATCTCTCAGAACTGTCCAGATGTCGGGGAGGGCCTGCCTCAGCACCAGCTGGACCTCGAAGGCCTGGAAGCCTGTGGCAAAGAAACCAAGGCTTGTGCGGAAGCGCCCAGACGGCAGTTCACCTTCCCCTCAGGAGGAGGAGCGGAAGTTGAGAGACGCATGGAGACAAAAGAGAGACAGCTCTTAGATGTACCTAAGCCCAGGACCCCCCGCGACAGGGACAGCACAGCATTCATGTCTGTTCTTGGTTTATCTCAGGGCCACCTGGAGACAACCCCGGCAAGCCTGTGTGTGGGGGGTATAGCTTCTGACATTCATCACATCATAACAATGTACGTTAGGGGCGCCTGGGTGGCTCAGAGCGTTAAGCCTCGGCCTTCGGCTTGGGTCATGACCTCAGCGTCCTGGGATCGAGTCCCAGATTGGGATCTCTGCTCGGCGGGGAGCCTGCTTCCCCCTCTTTCTTTGCCTGCCTCTCTGCCTATTTGTGATCTCTCTCTGTCAAATAAATTTTTAAAAATCTTAAAAAAAAAAAAAAGAACAATGTACGTTAAACAGTGTAGAGTTAAAATAATAAACCCATTACACTGCTGCCCATGATTTTGTAACATCACGCACTGGTTATGTGAAATATATTGGTTTGTAGAAGTACTCGAATCTTCTGATGTTCGCACGTTACACACAATCAACAAAAGACACTTGTGCCTGTGGCCACGAACCATCAGAATGGTCTCAGTATTGGGAAGCTTGTCACGTTCATGGTGGCAGACTGGAGTTTTCCAAAATTTTAGTTTTTGATGGAAAGCTCAAAGTTTATCACTAGCGAATTCTGCGAGGGGCTTACTCTTCCCACTTGAGAGAAGGACTGAAAATACCCAAATCAAAATAACCACAGTGCCTTCTTTCATGTAAAAACTAAAAACGACACTCCATTCAAAGCAAAAAGCTCAGACGAGCTCCTGGCTCAGGGAGGTGCTCGAGCGCTTCCCTCCAGACAAGCGCTGTCCTGTGCTTAGCAACAGCCAGGTTTGACACACATGTATTTTGACACACTGAAATCAAAAGATGAGCAAAGGTTGAGATATAATAAAGAATTGCTACTTCTTCGCCACCAAGGTAGTTCATAAAAACTAGATTTTGTGTTTCTAAGCTGGAAGCCAGCAAGGTCTGCTCTGAGGAGTGTTTTTACCCACCCGGGCCCCCTCAGTACTATCCATGCAAATGCCCGGTGACAACGGCAAGTGACCACAGAGTGAGATTCTGACCACACTTTTGACCTGGTGGAGCCCTTGGAAAGGGGACCCCTTGTGAGACCCCGGGGGTCCACAGACCAGGCCCGAAGACCACTAATCGAGGGCAGGTTCATTGTGATTCCACACTGTGCCGTGGGGGGAAGAAATCCAGAGAAGAATACAAGTAAATAAGAGTAACACAGGGCTCTCAGGGTTGGGATAAAAAAGAGGACTGAACAGAACTCGACATCCTCAACCTTAAAACTCAAAATAGATCAAAAGCCTCTAGCTTCTGAGTTGAGGTCAGTATCTAACCCCAGTGAGAACACACCTGCTGAGCCAATGCCCAGGATCCCAGGAAGGAGACGGTATGTGCCCCACAACCCCTGCAGCTGACAGTAACCAGCCCCCACACCCCAGGCTGGGCAAGCACCCTCCTGCCTACCAGTAATACCAGGGAGAGTCATCCAGTCGCCCTCCTCTGCCAAATCCAGCCACCGTGTCACCTCATCGATCACCACCTTGATCTGGTCTTTATCCAGAGAACTGAAATCAGGCACATGAAAGCGGGATGCTGGAGAAAACCACCAGAACCTTAAGACATGTTAACATGACAAGAGTTTTGGAGAACTCTGGGTTTAACATTGGGATCTCAGCAACAAAACAGACCCAAAAAAGACTATTTTCTGAGTCTTGTTCTGCAACAGTGAGCCATACACTCAGCTGATACTCTCCCATCCAATTGCAGGAGCAGGTTTCACTGGGACACATGGGAGCTAGCCAATGCTAAACACTACTGTCAGGCCTGTCGGCTTAATTCAGCTTTTGGGGTGAAAAAGCACCATCTGGTGACATAAGGAAAAGACAGGAACTTTTGGTAAGCACGTCTTCTATGTTAGAAATATAAGAACACAATGTTATTTTGAGAGGAGGAAAAACTTGTCTCCAACATTTGAAAATAACAGACGGTTAAAAGTTCAAATAGATCTTGGGTGCCTGGGTGGCTCAGAGGGTTAAGCCTCAGCCTTTGGCTCAGGTCATGATCTCGGGGTCTTGGGATCGAGGCCCACATCGGGCTCTCTGCTCAGCAGGAAGCCTGCTTCCTCCTCTCTCTCTGCCTGCTTCTCTGCCTACCTGTGATCTCTCTGTCAAATAAATAAGTAAAATCGGGGCGCCTGGGTGGCTCAGCTGGTTGGGTGAGACTGCTTTCGGCTCAGGTCATGATCCCGGAGACCCGGGATGGAGTCCCACATCGGGCTCCCTGCTTGGCGGGAAGCCTGCTTCTCCCTCTCTCACTCCCCCTGCTTGTGTTCCCTCTCTGGCTGTGTTTCTGTCAAATGAATAAAATCTTAAAAATAAATAAATAAATAAAATCCTTAAAAATTTCAAATAGATCTCCTCTTACAAAAAAGCTGTATTTTTACATGTAAAACCAAAAATAAGGATTTCAGGGGAGGAAAAATAAAAAAGCACCTCCAGGGCACCTGGCCGGCTCAGTTAGTGGAACACATGACTCTTGAACTTGGGACTGAGTTCAAGCCCCGCACTGGTCATGAAGCCTACTTAGAAAAAGAAATCCTTCAATATCACATAGTTATCTGGACCCAATACTCAATCATAACATTCCAGAGTTAAAAACTGGTCTAATTTAACCTCCCCTCATGATAAAGGCAAAGAATCTAAAGTTCAAAAAGTTGAAATGACTAGTTCGGCTCCTGACTCTGCCAGCATGACCTGCCTGGGGCCCAGGGGACCACACAGTGCTGTCACTTCATCACTCCTGGTCCCAGCTCCATAGCAGGAGTGGTTTTAAGTGGGATAACTGGCACTGAGAGCTCAAGAAAAACGGCAGAGGGGCACCTGGGTATCTCAGTTAGTTAAGCATCTGCTTTTGGCTCCAGTCATGGTTCCAGAGTCCTGGGATTGAGCCCCGCATCGGGCGCCCTGCTCAACAGGGAGTCTGCCTCTCTCTCTCCCTCTGCTGCTCCCCCTGCTTGTGCTCTCCGTCAAATGAATAAAAATCTTTAAAAATAAATAAATAAAAGATTTTTTAAAAAAGGGGGCGGAGATCCACCCTCAGGAACACGCGGGTTCAGGAACACAGGGCAATACGTCCAGGCAAAGGCACATAACCAGTGTCGTCCAGGTTACCTGTCACTTAACCCCGAGACATCCCTGAGATGGCACCGAAGGCCAGCATAACCTCTCACAGGGAGTCCAACAGAGCCTGCTTTTCCCCCCTGAAGCACTAGAATGAAGCTCCTGCTTTTTCATTTGAGTACCAAGAGTCTGTGCCTTTCCTTTTTTCTCCCTTCACTTTTCAACATGAAAATCATACTCGATGCAGTAGGATGGCTCTCATCTCAGGTGAGGGAACAGAGCCACCAGGATTTTGAGCTGCTGTGTCTGGCTGATTGCACGCTGCCGAAGCCACCCCAGCTAAAGGTGATGGCATGAGGTCACCGTACCCCGAAGCCAGCATGCCGACCCACAGGAAACTAAGAACAGTGGCCCAGAGAGTGACAAACCCCCGGAGAAACAGGCTTTACCTGCGAACTCTCCAGTTTCCGGTCAGAATGTTGTGTTTAATTTTCTTCTCCTGTTCTTCATTCATATATGGGATCCCATTTTTGAGAAACTAGAGGAATAAGGAGATAGTGCAGGCATCCTTTTGGCAGGAGAGCGGAGGGAAAAGAAGCCTTCCTTGTCCAGTTCTCGTGGACAGGAAATGGGCTCAGCCCAGCTGGACCAGAGAACCTTTAAAATCTTCCCATTTCCTTCCTCTGCTGCCATACCTTGTTGTAGTCGAAGCCATACTGATTCAAAAACTGAACACTAGAAGCCTGGAAAGAGAATTCTGAATCCAAGATCCCAAATGTCGTCGGGAAGAGAAAGAAGTTACATGAGTGGGCTATATACCTATAAAAAAATAAATGTAAGAGGAGCACCTGGGTGGCTCAGTCATTAAGCATTTGCCTTCGGCTCAAGTCATGATCCCAGCATCCTAGTATCCCGCATCAAGCCCAGCACCAAGCTCCCTGCACAGCAGGAAGCCTGCTTCTCCCTCTCCCATTCCCCCTGCTTCTGTTCCCTTGCTCACTCTGTCTCTGTCAAATAAGATCTTAAAAAAAAGAAAGAAAGAAAGAAAGAAAGAAAGAAAGAAAGAAAGAAAGAAAGAAAGAAATGTAAGAAGGAAAAGCCAAAAACATTTTTAAAATTCTAGCTCAGGGGTGCCTGGGTGGCTCAGTTGGTTGGGCAACTGCCTTCGGCTCAGGTCATGATCCTGGAGACCCAGGATCGAGCCCCACATCGGGCTCTCTGCTCAGCTGGAAGTCTGCTTCTCCCTCTCTCACTCCCCCTGCTTGTGTTCCCTCTCTCGCTGTGTTTCTCTGTCAAATAAATGAATAAAATATTAAAAAAAAAAATTCTAGCTCACAGAGCTGACTTTGGAGCAGGCCCCTCCTCTCATTTCAGGAATATGTGAATGTTGGCTGTTTCTAGAACTAACTGGCCCTGGGGCCAAAGGAAAAGTGCACAGATTCTGTGCATAGGGAAGAGTCTAGCCCCACCCTGAGCCTACCATTCAGCACACCTGCTGACTGTTGGTGCCTGGGAACCACATCCCCTTCATTCTGACACCGTATTAACTGCTACCTTGAGGGCACAGACACAGAAACGGGGAGAGGAGCACCTAAGTGCTGGGGAAAGGACCCCAGAAAAGATGCCATGCTGGGAGAGACTTAGATGAGCCAGAAGCTGCAGGAGACAGTGGGGTGGAAGGGCACAGAAGCAGAGGAGACTGTGGAACATCCATAGCCAAGTGGTTCAGATCCTGAGGCAGATGTTGGAGGAGCGCAGGTGGAGAAGATCAGTGGGCAAGAGCTTTGCAAAAGGCCTTCATACGTACTTGTTTGACTCTCCTTCAATACTGGAAAACACAGACAATCCTAGGAGAAAGAAGAAGAAATGAATACCAAACAAAACCTACTGGAAGAGAGCTTCAGAAAGGAAACATTTTGAGCAATACTTTGCTCCTGAAGATACTGTGTACCCAGGGCGCCTGGGTGGCTCAGTTGGTTAAGCAACTGCTTTCGGCACAGGTCATGATCCCGGGATCCTGGGATGGAGTCCCAAATTGGGCTCCCAGCTCCACTGGGAGTCTGTTTCTCCCTCTGACCTTCTCCCCTCCCATGTTCTATCTTACTCTATCTGGCTCTCAAATAAACAAATAAAATCTTTTAATATTTTTTTAAGATTTTTTATTTATTTATTTGACAGAGAGAGAGAGATCACAAGTAGGCAGAAAGGCAGGCAGAGAGAGAGGAGGAAGCAGGCTCCCCGCTGAGCAGAGAGCCAGATATGGACCTCAATCCCAGGACGCTGAGATCATGACCTAAGCCAAAGGCTGAGGCTTAACCCACTGAGCCACCCAGGCGCCCAACAAATAAAATCTTAAAAAAAAAAAAAATGTACCCTTTAGAATAAGATTATCTCCTAAAGAAAGAAAGCACAGGGCAGGGCACCTGAGTGGCTCAGTTGGTTAGACATCTGCTTTCCACTTAGGTCATGATCCCAGGGTACTGCCACTGAGCCCTTCATGGGGCTCCGTGCTCAGTGGGGAGTCTGCTTCTCCTTCTCCCTCTGCCCTTCCCCCCACTCGTGCTCTAATTAAATCTTAAAACAAAAGAAAAAGAAAGAAAAAAAACAGACTTGGAAAAGAACAGTCAAATTTTAACTCATACTGAAACTATTAAAATAGAACGGTAAATGGTTCTTCAGACAGAGAATATTGACTTTTTTCTAGTTTTAAAACTAACCAGAGGAAATGCTAAAAACCATAAAGATTTGTGCAATTGATGGCTTTAAAATGTCCATATTGCAGCACCTGGGTGCCTCAGTTGTTAAGCGTCTGCCTTCAGCTCAGGCCATGATCCCAGGGACCTGAGATGGAGCCCCGCATTCGGCTCCCTGTTCAGTGGAAGGCCTGCTTCTCCCTCCCCCACTCACCCTGCTTGTGTTCCCTCTTTGTCTCTCTATCAAATAAATATTTTTAAAAATTAAAAAAAAATAAAATGTCCATATTGCTAAAGAGACCCTACGCAAAGAGGGCTTCAAAGTAGGGGAGGACAACAGAAGCACATCTACATGCTGTTTCATATACTTTTCACAGAAGTCTTACTATTAAGTAAAAAATCACAAAGGACAAGGACAGGGAGCAACACACACAGATGTTCATCATTCACAGAAAAAGCAGGGGACGGCAAAGTCTGCGGGAAGCATCCCAAATACACATGTACATGCCGGGACAACACAACTTGTTTGGGTACACACAGAAGGTCACCCAAATGTGCATCAGCAGGAGACTGAGTCAATCGATATATTCAATTTGGAATACTATGTGTCTATTAAAAACGGAGAGATGTTTATGCCCACAAAGAAAGATCTCTAAGCCCCATCAGCTAAAAAAGGCTGCAGGGCAAGATGCTTATAACGTGGTCTTGTTTGTATGAGTTTTCTTTTTTTTTTTTTTTTTTTTTTTTTAAGATTTTATTTATTTGACAGACAGAAACACAGCCAGAGGGGGAACACAAGCAGGGGGAGTGAGAGAGGGAGAAGCAGGCCCCCTGCCGAGCAGGGAGCCCGATGTGGGACTCGATCCCGGGTCTCCGGGATCATGACCTGAGCCGAAGGCAGTCGCCCAACCAACTGAGCCACCCAGGCGCCCCTGTATGAGTTTTCTGTAAACAAAAATCATACGCATTTTCCCCATGAAAGATGGTGCAGACTCCATGCTGACAAACTGAGGCAGAACAGAGCTGCTAAACTAGGTTTCTGCTTTGTTGCTCAGGGGTAGGCCTACAGGTAAAACACGGGCAAAAACCAGACAAGCATCCAAAACCACAGCCAATCACTCTGAAAGGGGTCCAGGCTGTTTCACCATCAGGGAAGCCAGAGACAATACAAGTATTTCCTTTATTAACTCCTAACAAATGGCTGCAGAGGGCACTCACCAATCTGACAGATTGTGAACTGCTGAACACTGTGGCGGGTCTTTAGATACCACTCGGACGGCAAGTCAAAAAGACTGTGAAGGAAACAGGCATCTCATTCCACAGGCAAGGAGAGGGCACTTGGGCACCACAGCCTCAGCTCTGGATGGGCACCTCGCAGACAGAGGCAGCATTTTACCTCCTTACCACTAGGGAAGACTTCAGCATTTAGAGGACAAAGGCAAAGTTTCCAGACCCGCCCCCCTGCAAGTGCTCTCCTGCCTCCTCGAAGCCTCAAAGCCAACAAGGGGCCTGCTGAGAAAGAATGGGGACATGGCCAGAATGCTAGGTACAAGGGCACAGCTGAGCGCCCCTCCCCTAGCCCAGCTGTAAGGCAGCTTTGGCTTTACCTGATCTGCTCGGGTCGGGACAGGTTGGAGCGAAGGCCTGTGAACTCTATGTCCAGACCTGTGGGCCCAAAAAAAAAAAAAAAAAAGAGGCAAGAGTCCCCAGACGCAGACCATTGTCACACTGTTCTTGCTGTCAATACTGCCGGTGGCAAACGTGCTCGGCTCACCGCCGGTGCTCACCAGGCCAGGTGGGATCAAGAGGACAAAAAAGAGAAAGGCAACGCAAGGACCAACCAGCCAGTCATCCTATGGGCTCGGCTTCCCCTGGGCCACAGTGGGGCCAAGGCCGTAAGTGCTGCTTAACGTCCCATCGCCCAGCCGAGAGGAGGACCCTCCCACCCTTCCGAGGGGCCGTCTTGGAGCCTCCGGCAGCCTGGCGGCCCGGCGCCTTGGGCCTCACCTCTCAGCCCCTTCCTGCCCTCCCCCGTAGGCTCGCCTAGACTCCCCACACCTTACCCACGAAGTCAGCGCCCAAGACGAGCTCCTGCAGCAGAGGGAGGCTCTGCTCAAACTCGTCGGCACCCACGTCCATGGCCACGCAGCTCGGCCAAGGGCGCCCGGTGCGGCCACGTGCTGCCACGCGCTTCCGCCGCGCCGCACGCCTTAAGGGGCTCGCACCGTGATTGGCCGCGTGCCGCCACCTGCCCGCCCACAGGTGTCTGCGTGCACACCTCCTCCAGCCAGGGCTGCGGGAGATCCCGCCTTCACAGCCGCAGCCCGGTTACCCTGGCCACAGGGATTTCTCTGCAGTCGCTGGAAGGTGTCACTTACGTAGACCTAGGGTATTAAGAGGGATGGGAGGAGAAAATAGCACCGAAGAAGGGTGCGTGCAGACCAGCCAGACGCACCCAAAGGAACTGCATTAAATAATCACCTGGCAAATCAGCAGCGCGGGGAGGCGCCACATCTGGTCCACACTGAAATCAGCACGGCATGGCACTTTGCCCCTAGTGAGCTGGCCCCGTCCCCTCCCCCACACTCCATCTTTTTCCACTTTGGTCTGCAACACCGTCTTTATTACTCTCTCAAACTTGCCACAAAGAGCCTCAGGAATAACCTATCAAACTGACAGAAGCTTTGGTGCAGAGATGATCTAGGACCATCCTACTCCTTACAAAGAAAACCCCTACCTCCAGGAGAATCCTGTTTTTGTCACTGCCCATTTCCAAAGCCACTAGTCCTGTCTTTGGTCTTTACATCCGCCCTTGCACACCAGACTTGTTTGAAAAGCCTTCTACAACCAGTCTTCAAAGTGAGATGCTCCAATCTTTTAAGATGAGGCAACAAAGTATCAGGACTATAATAAACACTTTTAAATGTCTCCACTGGGGTATTGATCACAAGGGGACCACTAAGTCACTGCATTATGAAGGCCTCTCAGAACCAATCATACTTTTAAAAAATATCACTCAGAAGTAGTGATGTTATTTCATTTCTATGTGAGTATATAATTGGGATACCCATTTAAAAATTGGAAAATGTGGGCACCTGGGTGGCTCAGTGGGTTGAAGCATCTGCCTTCGGCTGGGGTCATGATCTCAGGGTCCTGGTATCTAGGCCCGCAGCCAGCTCTCTGCTCAGCAGGGAGCCTGCTTCCTCCTCTGTCTCTGCCTGCCTCTCTGCCTACCTGTGATCTGTCAAATAAATAAAATCTTAAAAAAAAACAATTGGGAAATGCTCTAGAAGCCACCTTAATTGCTTACAGGTTCTTTCTCATCGCACCAGTCTTAGCCAGAAATAGTCATCTTGACTTAATCGACTCCCGTCAAAGAGCTGCCAAGATTCCCACCTAGCCCAGCTTCATTTCAGATTAAGGTGACTGCACTTCAAGCTTCATCTCCTACCCAACAAAATCTCATTTCAAGGCAAATTGAGCATACCCCAACACTGCTCCTGTCCACCTCCACTTTCAGTCCCTTTCTTCTTTCACACCTGGTTCTGCATGTCAGGGTTCAGGAGCCCAACTAAGTTCATGATTTGCCCCTTTTATCCTCACAGCACTAAGACTGTAATAAATTAACTGATATGGACATTTCCTATTTCAAAAAAAGGTCCTCACTCTGAGCAGCAACAGCTATCATTTATTGAGATCAACCACTATGAGCCAGACATGGTAACAAGCCGTTCGCACAAACCTCATATGTGCACTTTTTTTTTTTAAGATTTTATTTGACAGAAACACAGCCAGAGGGGGAACACAAGCAGGGGGAGTGAGAGAGGGAGAAGCAGGCTTCCCGCCCAGCAGGGAGCCTGATAAGGAACTCGATCCAGGGTCTCCGGGATCATGACCTGAGCCGAAGGCAGTCACTTAACCAACTGAGCCACCCAGGCACCCCTCATATGTCACTCTTGAGAGAGCTCAAAGGCAAAGAAGATTTCACATAACCAGAAACTGCTCATAATGTTTATTCTTCACGACTTATAAACAACCTTTAATTTGCCCTTGCAAAGTTAATTGTAATTAGCAACAGCTTTTCTCAGATACTTCTGTCCAAGACAGGGGAAGAATTTAGCCCTTGATTAGACCACACCCTGTCAACACACACACAAGGGGAGGAGAGGATGACCTTAACTAGTGATAACATTCCACTGTTACATGATTGTACAAAACTTCCAAGTTAGCTCTTCTTCCAGATGATCTCTTCTGACGGACGGAAGAGCTCACAGTTTTTATATGCACGTGTCTGGAACAATGCTTCTCTTTCATTCATAGATTCTCCGAGGCTCCTTCAACACCACACCACCTTCTGTCATGGCACTCTGTAGTCGTTTCATCTGGTTTTGAAGATCCGAAAAAAGGAAACGGTTAAGTCAGCACAACAAGGAAGCTAACAATAGACAGTTCACTTCCCAAGAGAACTAGAACAGCTGATTTGCTCCTGGCTAACTCCCAGCCTACACTGATTTTCCCAGAAAGTGATTTTAACAATGACATAGCTAAGAGACTCTAGAGATGGCAAAGATTAGTAGCGTTTCATCATACAGAAAGATGTTAACACCGAAAAGGGAAGCAGAGCGGTGGACAGCACAGCTGTGGAATCAGTCACCCTGGCTCACTCTGGACAAGCCAGCCTCAGGTGACCTGGGCATACTACCCTGACCTCTGGACTGCAATGAGGGTGGAATGAGGTCATGCATGTCAGGATTCCCACCTCAGCATCTGCCACGTGGAAAGAATTTGATAAACTCAACCACCGTTACTATGTAAGCACCTGCTATCAAGAATTCCTACAAATGGTGGGGCGCCTGGGTGGCTCAGTTGGTTAAGCGACTGCCTTCGGCTCAGGTCATGATCCCGGAGACCCGGGATCGAGCCCCGCATCGGGCTTCCTGCTCAGCGGGAAGCCTGCTTCTCCCTCTCTCACTCCCCTTGCTTGTGTTCCCTCTCTGGCTGTGTTTCTCTCTGTCAAATAAATAAATAAAATCTTAAAAAAAAAAAAAAAAACAAAA
>PITA01011140.1:0-37833 GCA_004023965.1 Spilogale gracilis | reverse complement strand
TCTCCCTCTCTCACTCGCCCTGCTTGTGTTCACTCTCTGGCTGTGCTCCTCTGTCAAATAAATATCTTAAAAAAAAAAAAAAAAAGAATTCCTACAAATAAGGGGCGTCTGGGTGGCTCAGTCGTTAAGCGTCTGCCTTCAGCTCAGGTCATGATCCCAGAGTCCCGGGATCGAGCCCTGCATCAGGCTCCCTGCTCTGTGGAAAGCCTGCTTCTCCCTCTCTCACTCCCCCTGCTTGTGTTCCCTCTCTCGCTGTGTTTCTCTGTGTCAAATAAATAAATAAAATCTTTAAAAAAAGAATTCCTACAAATAAGTACATGAAAACCAGAATACCGAATCTGAAGCTGCCTCCCAAGGAGTGGGTTGGTAGACCATGAAGTTGATTCCTGCCTCTAAGCATCGCTCTGCCAGTACTCGTCCTATACTCTCACAGGCCACCACATTTCTGGTGCTATAAAGGTGCTTTTTAATAGCCCATTCCCGAGTGGATGCTGAAACCACGACCTGGCCGCTGCTACGTTCAACCCATGCTTCTACATGATGCTGAGTCCTGATAACTCGCAACCTAAATGAGATGAGAAGAGAATAAAATCATAAAAGAATCCTGAAGATAAAAGGCCTCAGGTGAATAAATGCCTACATATTTCCCAAGAATACAATGTCTGTTTCATTTACTTCAACACAGTTACCCTGGATTTGACTTGGAAGAGCTGTTTTTCCTCCGTCTTTATGAGGATACCCTCAATAACAATAAACCAAACATTTCCACTTAACTCAAATATTCAGAAGAAATTTGATATTTCTGAGATATGAGATTATACAGCATCACTTCAAAAAAGGATTTAGGGAGTCAGAGGTAAACTGTGACCCTCCAGTGATCTAAGGATATACTTATTTTTATGTTTCTACTTTCCAGCTAACACCAAAATAAATGTAAGATTGACCAAAGGTTTAAACTAAAAACTGAAATCATAATACTAGCAAGCAGATTTTTTTTTTACAACCTCAAAGTAAGCCTATTTATTTTATTTAAATTCAATTAACATGTAACATATTATTAATTTCAAAAATAGAGGTCAGTGACTCATCAGTCTTATATAATATCCAGTGCTCATTACATCATATGCCCACCATAATGTCCATCACCCAGTTATCCCATTCTCCTACTCCTTTCCCCTCCAACAATCCTCAGTTTGTTTCCTATGATTAAGAGTCTGGGCGCCTGGGTGGCTCAGTCGTTAAGCGTCTGCCTCTGGCTCAGGTCATGATCCTGGAGTCCCAGGAACGAACGCTGCGTTGGGCTGCCGGCTCAGCGGGAAGCCTGCTTCTTCCTCTCACTCCCCCTACTTGTGTTCCCTCTCTAGCTGTATTTCTGTCAAATAAATAAATAAAATCCTAAAAAAAAAAAAAAAGAGTCTAAAGAAAGTCTATTTAAATAGGACATCAAACCACGTCATGTAGCTTTTATAAAGAAAAAATTGACAAAGCTTTCTACAGTTTAAAAAAAAAACAGTAAACTGGGGCACCTGGGTGGCTCAGTTGGTTAAGCAACTGCCTTTGGCTCGGGTCATGATCCTGGCCTGCATCGGGCTCCCTCCTCGGAGGGAAACCTGCTTCTCCCTCGCTCAATCCCCCTGCTTGTGCTTTCTCTAGCCGTGTTTCTCTGTCAAATAAATAAATCCTTAAAAAACAACAAAATAGTAAACTGAAGTCAAAAGGCAGCAAGAAACAAAATACTTTAAACACATTTTATTGACAGAGCTAATTTCTATAACATGGGAAAGCCTCCTATAATTAGAAGGAAGGAAGGAAGGAAGGAAGGAAGGAAGGAAGGAAAGAAAGAAAGAAGAAAGAGGAAAGAAAGACAGACCGACCAATACCTTAACAGGCAAAGGATCTGAATGGACTGTTCACGGGAATAAAATATTGAGGACTCTTAAGACAATGAAAATACACCCATCAATACACCCATCTCACTGGTGAGATGTATGGACAAAGCAATTCATTGCTACACTGTTGGGAATCATTAAGGTAACCATCAGTAAGAAGCTAGCTAACTTAAACATCCATACATAGTATTCTATACAGTTATCAGAAAGAATGAAGTAGCACTTAGGACAGTACTGCTGCTGCCATTCATTGAGCACCCACAGTCCTGTTTACAAGCAAAGCTCATGTTTCAAAAGCTTGCATTATTCTTTCTTTCTTTCTCTCACTCTTTCTTAAGGCCACAGAAACTGACACCCAGAAAGGTTTAGTAACTTTAGCAAGATTACAACTAATGGTAATTAATGGAGCTAGGACTTCAGTCCAGGGGTCTGGCTCCAGAGCCGATGTTCCTAAACAACACAAAGGACTTCCAAGATGTATTCTGAAGGAGGCAGAGAGGATTCAGATGAAAAACAGTGTATGTGGTATGCTAATATTTGTAATTTTTAAAAAGATTTTATTTATTTATTTGACAGAGAGAGAAAGCTCAAGCAGGGGTTGAGCAGAGGGAGAAGCAGGCTTCCCCCTGAGCAGGGAGCCCAATGCGGGGCTCAATGCCAGGACCCTGGGATCATGGCCTGAGCTGGAGGCAGATGCTTAATGACTGAGCCACCCAGGTGCCCCAAACTTGTGGTTTTTAAATTACAAGTATTAGGGTGCCTGGGTGGCTCAGTCTGCTAAGTGTAAGCACCTGCCTTCGGCTCAGGTCACGATCCCAGGGTCCTGGGATAGAACCCTGTATCAGGCTCCCTGCTCAGCTGGGAGCCTACTTCTCCCTCTCCCACTCCCCGTGCTTGTGTTCCCTCTCTCGCTGTGTCTCTGACAAATAAATAAATAAAATCTTTAAAAATAAATAAATAAAAACTACAAGTTTACACTTATGTGTACAAATTATCTCCAAATAAGGATACACATAAAACCTATTTGCCCTTTGGATTTTATAGCATACACTTATATTACACATTTTAAAATTAAGCTTACATCAGGATTCTAACTGGGAAACAGCAGAAAAAGTACAGATTGAAAAATGTGGGTTCTACACCTCGTTTTGTTGGCAGCCCCCGTAAAAATGACAATTTCTTAATCAAAAATCAACAATCCTTTTCCATAAGGGCTCAGATAATAAATGTTTTAGACTCTGTAAGCCATAGGCTCTCCTTCAACTGCTCAAATCAGCCACAGTAATACTAACAGCCAGGTGAGAGTGAATGGTACTTACAATAAAACTTTCTTTGTAGATAATGAAATCTGAATTTTATATAATTTCTACATCACAAAATATTATTCTTTGGAATTCTTTTTCATATTTTAAAGAAAGGAAACTTTAGCTTGCAAGCCAACTTTGGTCCATGAGCCATAGTTTGCTGATCCCTGTCTTAAACCATTTGTTCAACAAATGCATAGGACTCATCCTAAGGTTACTTCCTATTATAATATGCCAAAATTCCATACTGTTAATACTGTGAATATAGCAGATAGGAAAAAAAAAAGTGGGAAATAGATCTCTAATTATTTAAATGATCCAATATTAAGTAAATAGGTTGAATATGTCAAAAGAATTTCAAATTAATTCAACTGATCTGCCTATTACTCTCTCTTTGATTCCTTCCTATGTACACTAAGTAAAAATGCATCATAGCAACTGTAAAATTTTATTATCCCTATTCCATCTTCCACAACAGAACTTAAGATTTTTGTTAACAAGGATGACATATACTTTATCTTTGCATCTTCTGCATGTAGCACAGTGCCTACGAAGTGTCATAGACCTAATGTTTGTTGCATGAATGTATCAGTTCTGACTCCTATGTAACTTCCAATTACAATCTTACATAGTCCTTAAGAAATAGTCCATTTTTGGGCGCCTGGGTGGCTCAGTTTGTTGAGCGACTGCCTTCGGCTCAGGTCATGATCCCGGAGACCCCGGATGGAGCCCCACATCCAGCTCCCTGCTCGGTGGGAAGCCTGCTTCTCCCTCTCTCACCCCCCCTGCTTGTGTTCCCTCTCTGGCTGTGTTTCTCTCTGTCAAATAAATAAAATCTTAAAAAAAAAAAAAGATTAAAAAAAATAGTCCATTTTTAACAAATGCTTACCAAGTAAATAACATAAAGCAGCACGGTGATAACAATTTATAGTGTCTCGGCTCTTAGGTAGGTCAGACAATACATGTTTATATCTTAGCTCTAGAGCTTTATTAATCTTATCTTCCCTAAGCCTCGATTCTCTTGCGCCCATAAAATGAAATTACTGTAGCTGCTTCATGAAGTAATTTTAAGTAAATGAGAAAATGCACATAAAGGAACTAAGAGTTCCTAGCAAATACAAAGTGTTCGATAAATAACCACCTTTATAAGAAAGAATAGACTCCAAACTTGTCTTCCTGCTTCTGTTCTTCCCCTTTTACAAATTTCTCCCCAAAGCAACTAGAATGGTCTTCAATTGAAGTTTAAATTTATTAAATTCTGTTTCCCACTATTGTTGAAAAACTGTAAAGTGCTTACTTCAATTTACAAAGGTAATGATCTGTCTCCTACCTACCTCCATTTTCATCTTACACCATTCACTCCTTTGCACACTGAGCTCCAGGTACACTGGCTTTGTAGCTCTTCAGACACACAAGCCCATTCCCACCTAGCCATTTCCTCTACTGGGAATGCTCTTCTTGGCAAACTGTCTTATCTTTCAGAAGGGGCCTTAGCAGGTACCCAGTCTCCCCATCCCAACATCACCCTCTTTAAATTTTCTCCCTTCCTACTTATTTTTTTGTCCCTCCAGGCCCACTCTCCCACCCCCGTCCACCAACCCCTCCTCCACCACCAAATGCTTCCTGAGAAGACAATCTCCAAAAATATCTGGCCCCTTGCCTGAATTGATGAAAACAATTTGGAGGGTACCGTGCACTGCTCTGTATGGTCAATTAACTAGCCGGCTTAATTACCTGTGCCAGAACTCACGAGAGGGCCATGTTGTCCTCCAACCCCGCTCTTTCCTGGCCACTCCTAAGAGTTCCAGATTGCGGGGGTTCCGATTGGTGAACTCGGAGGCAACAGCTGCATTTTCCACAGGGTCCACGTCGGGCTTGGAACTGGTTGAGAGCGCTGCGACCGCACACCCTAAGAATGGGAACCACCACATGTATCTTAAAAAATGACAAACACGGACAAAACAGGAATTATGACCCAACCTCTATCCCCATCCACTCCCCGGCAGGGAGAGAAGCGGTAAATCTGGTCACAGCACAGTCATCACAGACCCTGGTTCTGAATTTCCTACTACTGTCACCGCCAAGCTGTCGGCCAGTTAACGGTTCGGTGGGGCTGAACAGAAAGCAGGGCTTGCATATGCACACTTACTGTGCAGGCCCTGGGGAGTCATCCGAGGGAAGCGGGAATTACCAGGGTTCCTGCAAACCGACAGCCACTCCCAGAGCCGCGACCGGAGCGCCATCGCTGAGGGATCGCGGGCAAAGCTTCTGAAAAGCCTCGGGCCCTTTCCTCACGGGCGTCCCCTCCTTCCCTCGCCGGCCGCAGCCATGTTAAGTCCGGGAAATGCTTTTGGATTCCGGAGGTCACCTACCCCGACCCGGAACTAACAAGCCCCGCCGCCCAGCGGCTGACGGACCGATCTGTCACCTAGACTCCTCCAATCATTGCTTACGCTGGAGTGCACATGGCACCGGAGCCCGCCAACCACTTCACAGGAACACGCCTGGGGGCGGGGCACAACCCCGCTAGTTCAGGCGCCGCATTTCGTCAGGGTCGAGTTGCTTTGTTTGGTCGCAAAGCGCCCGCGGTTCGCTGTCGGATCCACACGCAGCCCTGAACGGAGGAAACCGGAGGCAGCGCAAGATGCACTTTTTCTTCAGAGACCGTACTTGTCATTTTCCCCATATGGCCTATATAAAGCTCTTGCCCGTACAGCCCAGGTTCAGAGTCACAACCTTAGGCCCATGAGCGTAGGAGCCAAGCTCATGACTCGCCACACGCTCGCCGAAGACTGTTAAAGGCAAACACGTGGGACTCCCTCAGAAGCGCAGCTTCCCCGTGAAGGGCCTGGCCTTTCTCGCCCCACCCCAACTCCAAGCTCCGCCCTACCATCCACTTTTTCTAGAAGGCACTAGAATGTGCCAAGGCGCAGGCGCAAACCCGTGCCTGGATGAGGGGGAGAAGAAGCTTCAGCCGAGCACCTCCTTCTCACTCCAGTTCAAGAACCGGACTTCCGTTTCCCTGCGTTGGCGCCTTTCTTATTCGTTCTCTAATTGGGCGAAAATGCTGAGCCCGCCCTCTCCCGGCTCCTCACTTCCTGCGTTTCCGCACCGCTCGAGCCCCGCCCCCCCCCCCCCGCACCTTTTTTTCCTTCCGGCTGTGCTCTGCGGCCGGGCCTGGGGAGCGGTGTTCCCAGCAGTCCCCGCGGCCTCGCTTGGGCCCGTTCCACGCCGTAGCTGCCGCTGCCGTTGTGGGCGCCGCCGGGGTTGGGACCAGAACACGGTGAATCCAGACGTGTATCCCGCCGCGAAGATGGAGGGGCCTTTGTCTGTGTTCGGAGACCGCAGCACTGGGGAGGCGATCCGCTCCCAAAACGGTAAGGGCGAACGAGGCCTGGGCCGGGCCCACAGCGGTGCGGGCCCCCGCCGGATTGCTCGGGTCGCGGCTGCGGGCGCAGCGCCTTCCGTCTCACTCCCGGGAGAGGGCTCCGGGTCCGACCGCGCGGGTCTCGCCACTTCGGGGCGGGGCGGCAGCGCCCTCTCCCCACAGGCGAGGAATTCCGGAGAGCCCCGCACGTTTTGGGGATCCGTCCCGCTGCGTGTGCTTGGCCGCGGGTGCGCAGACCCTGGAACTAGAAAAGCGCTCCCGGGCCTGGAGAGCCAGCTCCCCGCAGGGACACGTGCCGGTCACGCCTCGAGTCCTCTTTGGCTCGGGTGCCCTGCGCCTCTTAAGTTTCGGTTCTAACCAGCATGAGTCTCTATCTCAACCTTTGCGCTTAGTTTTAGGACCATTACCCAGAAAAGACTGGCCTTAACTGCTCGTTTTACTGATGAGCGAATGGCCGTAATCCAGATGACTTGCCCATTGTACCCCACTGGTTAGAGCTTGCGTAGATACCGGGGGTGCTCCGTGTCCAGTTCCGATGTGACCCCCCCCGTTGCTGACAGGTTGGATGAGGAAACTTCAGTCGGACGTTTGGTGCTTGAGATGAGTGTATCCTAGCAAACGTTTCGGACTAGGACATTTGTTGTTGAACCTCTTTTGAGAGGGCGTGCACATTGAAGTTACCGGGACTTGTCCATCATATTTTAAGTAGTTAGGATAGATTTGTAGGTTTGGAAAATCCAGAAGCTGTTAGATTTCATTAACTTATATAAAGCCAGAATGGCTGTCGTTTGGAGCGGGTGGATTTAAATCTTTTTTTCTCATATCTACAGTTATGGCTGCGGCTTCCATTGCCAATATTGTAAAAAGCTCTCTTGGTCCAGTTGGCTTGGATAAAATGTTGGTGGATGATATTGGTGTAAGTACACCTGTTTGTTACTTTAAAGGAAAATAACAGTTCTTAAACATTTAGCTATGTTTTTATCACAGTGCTGGTATTGAAAGGTGTAGTAAAGGTGTTAATGGGTTTCTGTTAATTTAGAGGATGTTCTGTGTTTGCCGGTGATTGTGTTGTCTTTTTTTCTTCCCTGCAAATTTCTTAGGATGTAACTATTACTAATGACGGTGCGACTATCTTGAAGTTATTGGAGGTAGAGCATCCTGCAGCTAAAGTTCTTTGTGAACTAGCTGATCTGCAAGACAAAGAAGTGGGAGATGGAACCACCTCAGTGGTAGGTAGTCTGTCACCTGGTAGATGGCTGTAGATTGGTTATTTTCCTAAAATTGAACTTTGATAAAGCCATAAGTCAGTCATTTATTCCCAAGTCAGAAATAGACTGCATACTTAAGCGGAGAAAGTATAAGTTTCTGGCATAATGATTCAGAAGCAGAATTTGAAAATCAGTATTTATAGCTAGTTTGTACCATTTAAAGGAGAGAAACTTGAGAGATAATATAGTTGGCTCATTTTAAATGTGGATTTTCACAAGTTCCATGACTTTTTCAGCTACAGCAGTATTTATACATCACATATAAAGGGGTTTTTTGTTTTGTTTTGATTTTTAAGTTCTTTTTCTGTGTCTCCTAGGTAGCTCAGTAAGTTAAGTGTCTGATTCTTTTTTTTTTTTTTAAGATTTTATTTATTTGACAGAGAGAAACACAGCCAGAGAGGGAACACAAGCAGGGGGAGTGAGAGAGGGAGAAGCAGGCTTGACCTGAGCCTAAGGCAGTGGCTCAACCAACTGAGCCACCCAGGCGTCCCAAGTGTCTGATTCTTGATCGCAGCTCAGGTCTTGGTCTCAGGGTCCTCAGCTCAAGCCCCTCGTTAAAAAAAAAGTTTTGTTTTCTCCTCCCACTACCCGAAACTTAGAAGTTCCTAAAAATGTTCTCTTTATTGCTAGCTAGGGGAAGAATGTTACTGGCTTTTAAAAAAAAAAAAAAATGGCTTTATGTTAAATGCTGATTGATAGGCAATCTCAGGAGTTTAAGACAGGAGTGCAAGAAAGCAAACGTGAAGGTCATCCAGGAGACCAATGTAGTGTCTATGTAGTATAGAAACACTGTTATTTCATAAGGAACAAATAGTAGTTTGCTCTAAAGACACAGACAGTGGTTTGTGGGGGAAATGTTTATATTTCTAGATTGAACTTCAAACCAGGAAAAAACAGAATCTACCTCTTCTAACAAATACAGTTTCTAAGTAACTTGTTTACAGTATTAAAAAAAAGTGGTTATAATTTTCCCAGAAGAAGCAGGTTTTTTTTATTTTTTTAATGTCTTTAGAAGAATGATTATTTAAATTCCATTAATTAACGCATAGCGTATTACTAGTTTCAGAAGTAGAGTTCGGGGCACCTGGGTGGCTCAGTTGGTTAAGCAACGGCCTTCGGCTCAGGTCATGATCCCGGAGATCCGGGATCGAGTCCCCACATCAGGCTCCCTGCTCGGCGGGAAGCCTGCTTCTCCCTCTCTCACTCCCCCTGCTTGTGTTCCCTCTCTGGCTGTGTTTCTCTCTGTCAAATAAATAAAATCTTTAAAAAAAAAAAAAAAAAAAAGTAGAGTTCAGTGATTCATCCGTTGGATGTAATACCCAGTGCTCATTACATCAAGTGCCCTTCTCAATACCTATCACCCAATTACCCCATCCACCCACCACCACCTCTCCAGCAACCCTCAGTTTCTTAAAATTAAGAGTCTCTTATAATTTGTCTCCCTCTGTCATCTTTGTTTTAACCTCCCTTCCCGTCTGATCCTGTTTTGTTTCTTAAATTCCATCCATGTCCTTGCCCGTGGTAAGATTTCCTTTTTTGATGGCTGAATAATATTCCTGTGTGTGTACGCACACCACATAGAAGAATAGTTTTTAAAATAAACCAAATAATAATCTAAAATAGTATAGATACAGGAGTAGTAGAGTCTTTAGTTGGTTTCTGTTGAGCACTTTAAAGGTAGTGGATGTTGGGGTGCCTGCATGGCTCAGTTGGCCATGGAGTCCCGGGATCAAGTCCCGCATTGGGCTCCCACCTCCGTGGGGGAGTCCGCTTCTCCCTCTGACCTTCTCCCTTCTCATGCTGTCTCTCTCTCACTCACACTCTCTCCCTCAATAAATGAATAAAATATTTAAAAAAAAAAAAAAAAAGGATAGTGGATGTGTTGTTCTCTGCTCTTGTTTTGCAGAACTGGTCTGTAAGCCAGAACAGTTTTCTGGCTCCTATCAGTCTTTGGTCATTTGCATGTAAAACACTGTTTATGGGGCACATGGGTGGCACAGTCCCTTAATTGACACAGGTCATGATTTGAGGGTTGTGTGATCAAGGCCCATGTCAGCTCCATGCTGGATGTGGAGCCTGCTTAAGATTCTCTCTCCCTCTTATCTTACTCTCTCCAAAAAAAAAACACCTGTACAAGTTTGTGGGTTTTTGTTTTTGTTTTTTAGATTCTCAGTAACCATTTATTCACTATCATCAGCATTCTGGTTGATAGTAGCTGATCATTTTTGTGTTGTTTTTATATATACATTGCGCTTGTTGTCATATTAAGAGCAATGAATGTTTTCTCAACAGGTTATTATTGCAGCAGAACTTCTTAAAAATGCAGATGAACTGGTCAAACAGAAAATTCATCCCACATCAGTTATTAGTGGCTATCGACTTGCTTGCAAGTAAGATTGTTTGTATTCAGAGAATATTTTACATTACATAATGTTATAGTTGCAAACGGTTAGTGTTCTTTAAATGTTAATGATTAGGGGTACCTGGGTGGCTCAGTTGGTTAGGTGACTGCCTTCAGCTCAGGTCATAATCCCGGAGATCCGGGATCGAGCCCCACATCGGTCTCCCTGCTGGGCGGGAAGCCTGCTTCTCCCTCTCTCACTCCCCTGGCTTGTGTTCCCTCTCTGGCTGTGTTTCTCTCTGTCAAATAAATAAAATCTTTAAAAAAAAAAAAAAAAGATTATATTTTATTTTGGAAAAAGTGCTTGTTTTTTTAATAGTAATGTTTGAAGTAAGAAGTAGGGCTAATGTGTTGGGGTTTTTTTTTCCCATTTGACTACCACATTTTCTCCCAATAATAGATTTTGGTGGCTATGCTTATGGGATAGATTAAAATTGCCATGATCTGAAGAGGGAGGATTTATTTGTGTCCTCCTCCTATATGAAATGGCCAGACAGAAAACTGGTGCCTGAGACATTTTGACACTGATGACAGAGTTTGGGTAGTGAACTTATGTTTTCTCCCACACACTTCAAACAGGGAGGCAGTGCGATACATCAGTGAAAATCTCATTATTAACACAGATGAACTTGGAAGAGATTGCCTAATCAATGCTGCTAAGACATCGATGTCTTCCAAAATCATTGGAATGTATCCTTGTGATGGTTCAATCAGGTTTAGGCTTTTTAAAAAGTAATATCTTGATTAGTTTTTGTGCTGAGTGATACTGTATTGAAATTGTTTGCTCCCTTCCTTGCTTTTCTAGGGGGAGAGGTGATAATGAAGTGTCATAGTAATATGAATTGCAAGCAATGGTAAATAGTACTCCAGCATTTTGATGGCATGATTAATGCTTGTTTGTTTGATGAGATTCCTAAAAGGAAGTGCCTTTGAATTCCCTCGATTTTTGTGTGCACCTATTGTCTACTCCGTGTTCTTGTTCTCCTTAACTCTTGGCTTAGAAATGGTGATTTCTTTGCCAATATGGTAGTGGATGCTGTACTTGCAGTTAAATACACAGATGTAAGAGGCCAGCCTCGATATCCAGTCAATTCCGTTAATATTCTGAAAGCCCATGGGAGAAGTCAGACGGAGAGTATGCTCATCAGTGGCTATGCACTCAACTGTGTGGTGGGATCCCAGGGTAAGGCTTAGGACTGATACTAAAATTTGCTTTTTGTGGACTATGTACTATATACATCCTTTAAGTGAGCTATCCAAGACTAGCACTTACTGTTCTTTAGGAAAGCCCAGGGGAAAAGTGAATTGCACATCCAGGTTTTCAATCTCGCTTGTGTAACTTAAGCACATGAAACTTAGAAAAAATGCAAGTTAAAGGTCGAGGCCATACAAATTTGTTTGTAAGGTTAAACGTAATAAAAATGTAAATGTATCTCTTTAAAGATAGTATAAATTTATTTATATCTTTGTACTTTTTTGTGTTCTGAGAATAGCTATATTTTATAAAATGTAACAGTGTTCTAATTCTTATAAAGGAATTTAATATGTTCAATTATAGGCATGACCAAGAGAATAGTTAATGCAAAAATTGCTTGCCTTGACTTCAGCCTGCAGAAAACAAAAATGAAGCTTGGTGTACAGGTGGTTATTACGGACCCTGAGAAACTGGACCAGATTAGACAGAGGTATGTTGAGAGATGGTTTTTGACCTTTGAAAGAGGTGTTTATAAATTATTCTTCTGTTAGAGCAGGTGACAGTAAAAAGTGTACTTAAGAGGAGTGGGGCACCTGGGTGGCTGAGTCGGATAAACATCTGACGTGGACTTGGGTGGAGATCTCAGTCCTGAGATGGAGTCCCATGATGGGCTCTGCGCTCAGCAGGGAGTCTGCCTGTCCCTCTGCCCCCTCCCCCTACTCATGCAATCTTTAAAAAAATAAAAACAAGGAATATTACACTTCCTAGGTAATAGCAAGTAATCAACCAGTTGCCAGGTAGCAGAGGATGGTGATGTAACTGGATTATTTAAGTGTGGGTGTCTTGGAGGACTTAAAATTTAATTTTTATTTATTTTTTAACTTGTTTTTTTTTTAAACATTTTATTTATTTATTGGAGGATGAGTACAGGGGAGAGGCAGAGGAAGAAGCAGACTACCTGCTGAGCAAGGAGTCTGATGCGGGAATCATCCAAGGACCCTAGGATCATGACCTGAGCTGAAGAAGGCACCTGCCTAACTGACTGAGCCACCATGGCGTCCCAGAAACTTAATTTTTTTTTTTTTTTAAGATTTTGTTTATTTATTTGACACACAGAGAGATCACAAGTAGGCAGAGAGGCAGGCAGAGAGAGAGAAGGAAGCAGGCTCCCTATTGAGCAGAGAGCCCGGCGTGGGGCTCGATCCCAGAACCCTGAGATCATGACCTGAGCCGAAGACAGAGGCTTTTAAACCACTGAGCTGAGCCACCCAGGCTCACCCACCCTGAGAACTTAATTTTTAACCAAAGTTATACTTTTGCTGGAAAGTTAGAAAGTGGTGGTGACTTGGTGTTTTTCTTTTTGGTTTTGTTTTTGTTTTTAAAGATTTTATTTATTTTTTTTACACACAGAGAGAGATCACAAGTAGGCAGAGATGGGGAAGCAGACTCCCTGCCGAGCAGAGAGCCCAATGTGGGGCTTGACCCCAGGACCCTGAGAACACGACCCAAGCTGAAGGCAGAGGCTTAACCCTCTGAGCCACCCAGGCGCCCCGTGACTTGGTGTTTTAAGATAGATTTAGTGTTATTGGGTCGCCTGGGTGGCTCAGTTGGTTGAGCAACTGCCTTCGGCTTGGGTCGTGATCCCGGAGACCCGGGATCGAGTCCCACGTCAGGCTCCCTGCTCGATGGGAGGCCTGCTTCTCCCTCTCTCACTCCCCCTGCTTGTGTTCCCTCTTTGGCTGTGTTTCTTTCTGTCAAATAAATTTAAAAAAAAATCTTTAAGGTAGATTTAGTGTTATAACTTCTATGAAAATTTTGATTTTATGCATGATAACGTAAAGATATATCCAGGAATGTGGTTCCTCAGATAAGCAGCATAGTGTTGATTGAATGCTTGCTATTTCTGCACCAGTTTCTTGGGGATGCTATGTAGTTATTGACTGGTTAGCATGCTTAGAGGGCTAGAGTTCAGTTTGACTGCCTGCTTCCATTGGACCCGTATCGTTCACATATTTTTTAAATGGTTAGTTGGTTTGTTAAAAAACAAAAAGCAGTAACTGATCCAGCCCTATAAGAAATCTTTGCCAGGAGTCAGGCATGTCCTCTCCTTTCAGATCTGTGTATGTACTTTTTTCTTCCCAATAAACAAAATGTCCTTTCTTTCGCCAAAGGCCAGTGCCTCTGGTGTGTTTTCAAGCTGCATCTTCAATTACTAATTCTATTCCTTATACCTTTTCCAGATTCCACTTCCAGCCACTTTGTAGCTCTCTTAACCAGAAATAAGAGCCGCCTCACATCCTGTTCCACTTACTCCCTGTCCTTCCCCGTGTCTTCACCGCTGGGTGACTCAGGTTTTGTACACAAAAACTATTTTCTGGTATTTTATTTCTCTTTTCCTTCTCAGTTCTATTCTGTTCTCTGGTGGAGGACCATTTGCTAAGGTCACTAGTGATCCCTAGGGTAAAATTCACTAGACATTGCGAGTCTTCATTTGACCATTATCGAGCTGGTGACTACTCCCTTCTTCATACACTCGGAGAGATGGCGCGTGGACTGGTGGTACTGCCCCATCTGCATTCGTACACCTGGGCAGCCCTGAGCTCTGCTCTGCTGTCCTTACTCCTCGGCCTGCAGATACTATTTCTGTGCTGGAGATTTCAAAATTTGTTACTTTGAGCTCCAAACACCTGTGAACACTTCTTATGCACCACAAAGTCAATGTTTAAAACTGAACGTAAATTTACTTTTGCCATTTTAGTGATGAGGACCCTTGGAGAAAACTAGGAAATATCCTTAACTCCTCTTTTTATCTCGTGCCTTTCTCGGATCTCTCACCAGGACCGCTTGATTTTTATCAGCAAATTAAATCTCAGATTTATCTGCTTTCCAGTCTCCTGCCTAGGCTATTTGTAAGGGCAGCCAAGCAGATCACCTGGGTTTCACTCTTGTCCTCTCTCCCAGACTGTTTTCCACACAGCAGCCATGGTGACCTCATCACTTCCAAGAGCAGAGCTTTTTGTAGTTTTCCCATTGCTCTGGAATAGATTTTTTAATTTTTACATGTTTTTTTCACTGTGGTCTGGCCACACCTGGACAAGGATCCACCAAACTCTTCCTCTGCTGGTCCTTAGTAATGTGCTTTGCTCTGCTGTTTCACACTCTCTGCCTACTTGTTTTGACTGGTTAATTTTTTGCTTCTTATTTAGCTGGTCAATCTCTCAAGGAAACTTTTCTTCTTCACTCTAAATTCTACTCTGCCATGAGTTCCTGCCCTTGATCTTCCTGGGCCTTAGCACAGTTTTTGTGTGTTTGTAGGACTCAGACTATAAGCGCTAAAGGCAGAGCCTGAAGGATGTGCTTGGCTTCTCAGCTGCCCACAGTGTGGTATCTAGCTCAGTATTCACAGGGAGGTTAATTTGAGGTTCATCTTGAACTCATTCTGTTCTAAAAATTCTTTGAATGGTAAGTGAAATGGTTTCAGTGATCTGTATTTTGCCTTTTTCAAATCTGTTTTCCTTCCCCACAGCTTAGGGGTTTTGTCCTGTGCCTGCCTGCCTTCTGGCAGCTCGTGTGAAGGATGCACCTTTCAAAAACTGAAGTCTTTGTCATCCTGCACCATTTTACTCTGAGTCATTGGTCGACCCTCCCCATCACCTGGGCCATAAACTGAGACGTCTGTTCAGACGATCTGTTCTCATCAGACGTGGTCTTCTATCTCCTGTTACTGCCTCCTTATCTCACTCCTCCATCTTTCCAGTGCAGTCTCCACCCTGACATTGGGGGGAGGGGGAGCCTTTGAAGACACCAGTCTGATAATACTCTTGTTTAAAAACACTAATAACCTTGTTAACAGTCCACACTCCAGCATCCCTATAAAGGGTTTTCTGTTGTCTGGTCCTGCTAGCCATTTCCGTGCCGCACACTTCTTAACTCCAGACCTTCGGGCTTTCCTTGTCTTACCTGGCAGGCTGGTCCAGCCTCTCACCATCTCTGCACTCCCGTCGTAGTAACACTTTCCCACAGCATGGTTGACAGTGTTTCCCAGCAAGATCCCTAAAGGCAGGTCACTGTTTCTTTTTTAACCACAGTTTTGGTTAGGAATTCCTATTGGGGTAGGGGACACAAGTGATCATTTAACTTTTTTCAACTTTTCTATAAATTGATTTAAATTTTGGTCACAGAGGGAAAAGATGATGTAATTTAATTTGCATTTATTTTGTGGGAAGTACTTAATGGAAGTTAGAACTAGATTAACAACACAGAAGGTAACTTTGGGCTATCATTTCTCTGTAGAGAATCTGATATCACCAAGGAGCGGATCCAGAAGATCTTGGCTACTGGTGCCAACGTTATTCTAACCACCGGTGGAATTGATGACATGTGTCTGAAGTATTTTGTGGAGACAGGCGCTATGGCAGTTAGAAGAGTTTTAAAAAGGGACCTTAAACGCATCGCTAAAGCTTCTGGAGGTAAGGCCTCTGCTCGCTCCCACCTGCGGTGTGTCTCTTTACGCTGGAATGTCTGATAAGCAGCTTCAGAAATACAGTTTTTACTTTTACTCCCTTACTGCTTTGTGCAACAGATACATCTTTCAGAGTCATTTTTCATGTTACTGTAAAAGTTCTGAATTACTTTACCTCAAAATGACATAGTTCCATGTTAGGATGAAAGGCCAGTGGTTTGTGTGATGCCTAAATGAACTTAAATTTGCATCTATACATTTCTTTTATCATAAACGTTTCTGGATTTAAGACCAGATACAAAAACATTCATGGGAAAACAGTGTTACAGATCTTTGTCATTATTTTAATAGCAACTGTTCTGTCAACCCTGGCCAATTTGGAAGGAGAAGAAACTTTTGAAGCTTCAATGTTGGGACAAGCAGAAGAGGTGGTACAGGAGAGAATTTGTGATGATGAGCTGATCTTGATCAAAAAGTAAGCTGTTTTTTAAACTACAAGAGCTGTACAGATTTTATTAATGAGTAGATCACCGTCCCATTCATTTGCTGCTCTAGTCTTTCAGTGATAGGAGCAGTTATACGCATGGGAGAGAACAATGTTAGGCCATGATAAATGGAGATGGAGTGACCATTTCATCTCTTCTGTGTGGCCCAGACACTGCTTCCGTATCTGAGAGAACTGTGACCAGGATTCAATTAAGGTGCTTACAGTTAGTCTGTAGATTTATTTTATGACAATACTGATGTTAAGACTTCTTTATTTTTTTAAACAGCACTAAGGCTCGTACATCTGCATCAATTATTTTACGTGGGGCAAATGATTTCATGTGTGATGAGATGGAGCGCTCTTTACATGATGCTCTTTGTGTGGTGAAGAGAGTTTTGGAGTCAAAATCCGTGGTTCCAGGTGGGGGTGCTGTAGAAGCAGCCCTTTCCATATACCTTGAGAACTACGCAACCAGCATGGTAAGAACATCTGGTGTGGTTTTTTCAAGAAGGGCATGGGACACCATCTTTGGCATTTGGTTACTGTGCCCTCTGAGACCTGCGCTGCTGCTGTGGGTTTTGTGAAGACAGTTCATTGTCTTTCTTGCCAGGGGTCTCGGGAACAGCTTGCTATTGCAGAGTTTGCAAGATCTCTTCTTGTTATTCCTAACACACTGGCAGTCAACGCTGCCCAGGACTCCACAGATCTGGTTGCGAAGTTAAGAGCTTTCCACAATGAGGCTCAAGTTAACCCAGAACGCAAAAATCTAAAATGGTAAGCATACAATTTCCTTGTCTCATTCATGGTCATCTGTGTATCCTCTGTGGTAGTTTAGCTTTGCTTTAAACTCCAGAATAGCTAATGATTATATTTGCATGGGTATATTTTAGTTAGCACCTCTGATTCCCAAATCATTTTGTGTTTCTCTGGGTAGTCCCTGTACCTATACAAGGGTTCCACAGGCGGGGGGGGGGTTGTTTTGGGGTGATGGGATAGGTGTACATTGTGTAGGAAGCCATTTAATAGTTTTCTCTAAATTGCAGGATTGGTCTTGATTTGGTTAATGGTAAACCCCGAGACAACAAACAAGCAGGGGTGTTTGAACCAACCATAGTGAAAGTGAAGAGTTTGAAGTTTGCAACAGAAGCTGCAATTACCATTCTTCGAATTGATGATCTCATCAAATTACACCCAGAGAGCAAGGATGAGAAGCATGGAGGTTACGAAGATGCCGTTCACTCGGGAGCCCTTGATGACTGATCGCCTTTCTCTTTTATTTATAATGTTGGATGCAATTCTCTTGTTCCTCAAGTATTACACATTAAAAAATAACAAGCTGTCAGGCCTTGGGTTCTTGTGAAAGATGCTTTCCATCCTCACTTTGGCCCTGTGATTTCACATACTATAACTTAGTACCTTATTAGTTTAAAGAGATTAGGTTCCAGTTGAGTTGAGAGATGATTAATTGTTAAGCAGTTTCATCCTCTCTGAACACACATTGCTATGCCCATCCCACCCCCTATGCACAGGGCAGCAACACCACGGTGTTCACCCTTCCGCTCCATCGTGTGTAACAGGGTAACGAGAATCCGACAGCCAGATGCTCCAAGAGGATGGCCCAAGGCTATAGCCCCTCCTTGAATGTTGACCTAAGGGGGAAAAGATAGGTATCATTTATTCTCTGGACATAGGGTAAAAATCCTAAATTATCTTTTCCCTTTTAATGTTACATCAGTAAACTATCCTCTCGAATTCCATTTTCATTTTAACCGCTTAGGAACTTTATACCCTGTGACATCCACCCTGACTACCTCACTAGTTAACTCCTGAGTCCCAGCGGGAGCATCCCAGTGTCGGCCCTGTAAGGGCATGGCCAACCCGTGCCACACTATGGAGCTCTGCATACTTGGGCTTGGCCGTCTACAATCAACTTTGCATTGCAAATGTACGCTTGCAAGCTGTCCTCTGGACTGCTTGCCCAGGTTTACCTTCTCCGGGTTTAATCCAAGTTCTTTTGTTACTGCAACAGAGAGGGCTGCAAAGGCTTCGTTGATCTCAAATACGTCCACATCCTCTAGGGACCAACCTGCTTTTGCAACCTAAGGGAAAGATAAAACAGAGGTCTAAAAACCCAAGGGCCTCTTATAGATACTAGAACAATATACTACTATGTGATACTAAAATCTCAAGGGTTCCTACATGAACCTAGTGGTATCAATTCTAAGACATGGATAAAATACCCTTCTGGAGTCTTAAAAAAGCTTTGAAACAGTAACATGTTAAGTCTAGGTGATTTATCAGTTCTGCTAAAAAGCATATCCAAACATTCTTCACTGTTCTTTGTGGCAGGGAAATAGACTAGAGATACAACTAACATGAATAAGCTCATTGAAGGCTAATGGGAAGACTTTCCTAAAAAGGAAACAAAATAAATGAGATCTGACAGGAATAAGCAAAAGCTCAACCTTGGCATTTTGGAGTGGAGAGGATCTAAGCCAAGGTTTAAGAAGGTGGAACTGAACAGGGAGGTTACAGCGTGTTAGTCTGGTCCCAAAGAAGCTTGTTCTACCAACAAAGAACTGGTGCTAACAGAATTAAACTCACAGCTTGCTTTATTGCTGGAATTGGTCCTGTCCCCATAATAGAAGGCTCCACACCTACTTGCGACCAGGAAACTATCTGTGCTAATGGTGTGAGCCCTCGATTAGCAGCCTCTGACTTCTTCATAAGAACCACAGCGGCAGCACCGTCATTTATTCCTGTAAAATATGAACATCTTCATTTCTGAAATGCTCATTAACGTGAGTTCTACAGCTGTGTGTACTTTCTCTAACACCTGAAGACATTCAATTACTCTTTACACACCTTGGCAAAGTCAGTTGCCATAAAGCCTTTTTTTTTTTAAGGTTTTTTTTTGATAGAGCAAGCATGCACAAGTGGGGGGAGAGGGAGAAGCAGGCTCCCCATGGAGTGGGGAGCCCAATGCAGGGCTCAATCACAGGACCCTGAGATCATGACCTGAGCTGAAGGCAAACACTTAACTGAGCCACCCAGGCATCCCCATAAACTACTTTACAGGGTAGTTTGGTAATAAAACATAATTGACCATAGAACATTCTAACTGAGTAAAGGGAAATATTAAAAGACTGGGGGAGGGCACCTGGGTGGCTCAGTGGGTAATGCCTCTGCCTTTGGCTCAGGTCATGATCTCAGGGTCCTGGGATGGAGGCCGGCATCGGGCTCTCTGCTCAGCAGGGAGCCTGCTTCCTCCTCTCTCTGCCTGCCTCTCTGGCTACTTGTGATCTCTATCAAATAAATAAAATCTTAAAAAAAAAAAAAAAAGGACTGAAGATAATTAAAAAAAAAAAAAAAGACTGGAGGAGAGAAGAGTAATGAAAAGAAATGGAAGAAATAGCCTTCCTTGGGGAGCCTGGGCTTCTCAGTTGTGTCTGCCTACAGCTCAGGTCATGATCCTGGGGTCCAGGGATTGGGCTCCCTGCTCAGCGGGAAGCCGGCTTCTCCCTCTCCCACTCTTTCTGCTTGTGTCCCTCTCTTGCTGAGACTCTCTCTGCCAAATAAATAAAATCCGTAAAGAAAAAAGAAACAGCTTTGCTCTCACACAAGGCATTAGGAGTTTCTGGTTCTGGAAAAGCATCGAGGTAGAAGATGGAGCTCTGTGGTTCCCTAATTTGCTTTTTCATCTATATGTCTAGTTAGGATGTCAAGAAGTCAAATCCATTCTTTAATATATAGGTTAAGCTGAAAATAGGGCGATGCTAAGTAATGATCAAACATAGAGAAACTACATTTTCCCTTCAAACAGCTAAAGGTCTTTGCATAATTTGCACATAAATAATAAACGAAATGGGCATCACTTTGGTAGACCTAGCAGAAGATGGACCCCCCCCAGCTGCCCTTTGGGAACTCGAACCTGAAGCATTAGCTGGGGTGACCGTTCCTGTTCCGTCTGTAAGAAAGTAAGGCTTTAACTTGGATACGCCTTCTACGTTGCTCCCATGGCGAGGAAACTCATCTGTTTTCACTTCAGTAAGACCTCAACAAAGGAAAACGAATTAACCATGATTAGTACAGAGATGGCAGTGAGTGTGCTAGGAATGGGAGAGTCCTCAGACGTGATGCCTGAGGCTTCAAATTTGGAAAGAAGATTTCTTAAAACATATTTTCATTCCAATAGGAAAGTCAATAAAAGTTGCATGTTCAAACATTTTATAAGCAGGCGCCTGGGTGGCTCAGTTGGTTGGGTGACTGCCTTCGGCTCAGGTCATGATCCTGGAGACCCGGGATCGAGTCCCGCATGGGGCTCCATGCTCGGCGGGAAGCCTGCTTCTCCCTCTCTCACTCCCCCTGCTTGTGTTCCCTCTCTGGCTGTGTTTCTGTCAAATAAATAAAATCTTAAAAAAAAGTTTTTTTTAACAACAACAACAACAAAAAATTTTATAAGCACTGTCCTCATGAGAGGTTTTCCACATGCACAGCCCTTTCTGAGGAAGGCAGTTCTTTGTGCGAAAGGTGGCACAGGTGTGAGGCGTAGGACTTAGCTGCCAACTGACAGGACCAGGGAACATCAAAGCCAATCCCACAAGGGCTGGACTCAAGCAATGGTAACAGAGCTGGTAATGAAGAGTTCTCGGAAGAGCTCTCACCAGAGCATTCCATATGAGATAACAGCAAAGGACCCCAAAACATGCGCCCTCAGGAAATAGGGACCGTATACAGCTACATGCAGCAAGCAGCGGATGTTCCTCCCGAGACTTAGACTGTAGGGACAAAAGGTCAGCTGTTGCCTAACATCCAGGAGCCAATGCTCCAGCTTCTCACACAAAACCTGCTCTATCTACAGAACACTGGGGACACTCTGGCCCAGGAGCGCTCAGTGTCAACAGTGTCCCACGTTCCTCACCCTCCTGCACCCCATAAACATGGCCCCACCCCGCCATTTTCAGACGTACCCAAGATCAATCCTTTCTTTGCAACCCCCAAAAAACCTAAGACATGATGTATAAACATTCTTGTATATTATTTTTTGGAATGTTAGTCTTACCTACAAATAGGCACACCAATGTTCAAACCATCACGATCTATATACTCACCTTTTCTAGAAGATACAAAAACTGGTATAATCTCTTTGTCAAAATAGCCAGCTTTCTGTGCACTCTCTGTCCTGTTCTGGGACAGAACTGCAAACTTGTCCTGATCTTCTCTGCTCACTTGCCATTTTTTGGCGACATTTTCAGCTGTGAAAGAAAATATAATAATAAAGCAAAAGATAAATGTTTTCAGGAACTGGCTTTTAGTAGTGTAAGGTTTTCACCTGTAACCCAGCACTGCCTGCCCCTCTAGGCCGAAAAGATTCCAGCCTCCCATGGGGCGAATGAATGGGGGCGAATGAACTGGGGAAGGCTGCAGTGATTCCGAAGGCTTCATTATAATTAACCAGGAAGTTATGGGAAGTTCTTCTGACATTATGAAGAAATGTCTTCTTCCTCATCCAATTTCACCCACTACTCTTGCCATTCACGATCTTCCAAGCCAACCTTCCTCTGCCCATGCTAATGGCATCTACTATAAAGTGCTTTTCCCTCTCTCCATTTACCATCTTGACATCTGTATGGACTCAAATATTTTTCATTTCATTTAATAAGTCATATAATACATTACTGTCATCATTTATCGTGATGTTCAAATTGATCAAGAATAAGGTGACTCCTGGGTCCTTTCGACATGTCCCCATGTGCTCTAAGCACTTATTTATGTTGTAGTTTTATGGTTTTATGGCTAATTTGGGCTCAAATTCGACATGCACATAAGCTGTCTATTCATTTTCCTCGCTGCACAGCCTGGCATGGGGATTTGCGACTCTTGAGGGCCAGTGGGGCCGCTCTTGCCACGGTGGCTCTGTGGTTCTTGGAGGAGACACTGTGAGCTGTCCCTGCACAGTGAGATCTGTTGCACACTAGCAGCACTTCAAGCTCCTTGACCTTGTGGCCTGGGAACTTTGGGAGCCACTGGGCAGCACATGCTTTGTCTGCTAGCTGCTCCCAAACCAGATCTGGTCCCTGAGCCTTCTGTGCGCACCACTGCCAGTGCTGCAGAAATAGGTTTCTGCCTATTGCACTTAATTTTGACATGTTGGTCTGAACGGTGCCTGATGAACTTCTTGGTCCTCCTTGTTTTTCTTTTTTAAAAGTTTAAAGATCATATTTATTTTCTTGAGAAAGAGAGGGAGGGAGAGAGAGAACACGAGCGGGTGAGGGGCAGAAGGAGAAGCAGACTCCCTGCTGAGAAGGAAGCCAGACATGGGGCTAGATACTGGGACTCCAGAATCATGACCTGAGCTGAAGGCAGATGCTTAACCAACTGAGCCACCCAGGTGCCCCTCTTGGTCCTCTTCTGAACAATCTTGGGCTTCAGCAGAGGTTAGAGAGCAGTGGGCTCAGTAAAGTTTCTACTCTGCATGGTCAGAATTCCTATTTCTCCAAGTAATCTATTCGCAACTCCCTAACCCGTTTCTATTAGACCTTGTAGGGTGTTGTCCTATACATGCATAGTTGAGTATCTAAGAGTTGAGGGGACCCTTATGGAGATTTCTAGAGCTTCTTTCCTAGCTCCCTTCTGTCTAGTACTCTGCCCCGCAAATCCCAGGCACCTCAGCAGCTCCATACTCTGGCCTCTGCCTCCCCATATCAGTGGCCACCTTCCGCCTCAGGTAGAAAGTCAGTGACAGTGAGGTTTTTCCCTTCTTTCAAGAATCTCAGGGTGCCTGGGTAGCTTACTTGGTTAAGCATCCAACTCTTTTTTCTTTTAAAGATTTTTATTTATTTGACAGAGAGATCACAAATAGGCAGAGAGGTAGGCAGAAAAAGAGGCTGGAAGCAGACTCCCTGCTGAGCAGAGAACCTGACATGGGGCTCAATCCCAGGACCCTGGGATCATGACCTGAGCCGAAGGCAGAGGCTTAACCTCTGGAGCCACCCAGGCGCCCCAGCACCCGACTCTTGATCTCAGGTCAGGTCTTGATCTCAGGGTTATGACTTTAAGCCCCCCTTGGGCTCCACACTGGGAGTGGAGTGTACTTTGAAAAAATAAAAAGAAGACTCTCAGTCTTGTGACTGACTGCGTTTGAGGTAGACGTGGGGCTAGTGTGGGCAAGTGCCCCAATCTCATTCAGGGGAGCCCTAGAGTGGTTCCCTGGGAAGGGGACCCTAGAAGAAGGGGCAAGAAATTGCCGTAGGTAGGGGAAAGTGAGGTGTCCTGTTACCTGCCCCTTCCTCATCATAGGATCCTATGGGGCGGAAAGAGGGAACCTGAGGTCCCAATACCCTGACAGCAATCTTCCAACATCTCTCTCAACTATTTCTGCTGCTGCCCAAACCTGGGGTCTATTACTTCACCTGGGCCAAGAGCCGACATGGGTACACTGAGATATTCAGCAGGCTGGGGCTCTGTGACATGGCTCAATCCCAAGTGACCCTGGGGGCTGGCTCAGCACGGATGTGACAGCACAGGATCCTGGTCTGCGCCAAGTTGGTGGAGCCGTTCCAAACCCAGGTGGACTCCCTGTACCTTGCCCTTGGGGAGCTCGAACACCAGAAGTGGAAGAACAACATAATATGTTCTGCCACATAAATCTAGAAGGGAGGGTTTCCCAAGGCTGATGGGAGGAAAGAGGTGACAGGCATCAGACAGAGGCTCCGGGGGAAGGACTGGGCGCTGGTTTGTGCGGAAGGAATGCATCTACCCTTGCAAGAACAAGCCCTCCAGGAACAGAGGAGGTACCAGCAAGAGAGGGGGAGCAGCCCGTGAAATGGCAGTTCCTGGCAACTGTCCCCCCAACATGCTCCTGAGGCCAAGCCCACTGTAGAGGCCTACACCACTGTGGAGAACATGCAGGATCTTCCCCGGAGTGACAGCCTTTATCTAGAGCCAGGGCGGGGGGGGGGGGGGGGGGGGGCGGTGCTAATTTGGACTGTTCCAGACACCTCCCGCCAGGAGCCTATAGGAGGCCAAACTATGGGGTGCCAGGGGCTGAGCCTTGAGTGGGAATATGGAGGGTTCTGGAAGGTCCTCGTGAATAAAGACCCCAACAAGGTTAAAAAAAAGGAATCTCACTCTTACATGACTGTTGGTGGTCGACATTTGAAAAGAGTATCTTGATACAGTTTGACCAGTTTTATATTTGTGTTACCGAGACTATAGTCTTTACTAATCACTACATCAAGGCAGCCTGAGGCCTTTTTTATTTTTTTTTCTTAAAGCAACAGAAGTTTATTTTCTCATATTGTGGAGACTAGGAAGTCCCCAATCAAGTGTGAGCAGGTCTGTTTTCTCCTGAGGCCTCGCTCCCGGCTGCCTCCCGGCCCTGTCCGCACCTGGCCTTCCTCCCGGCTCACACCTGTAGTGCGGCCTCTTCTTACAAGGACGCCGGTCAGACAGCATTAGGGGCCATGGGAAAAGTCTCGCTTTAACTTAATTACTCCTTAAAGGGCCCTAACTCCAAACTCAGTCCTGTTCTGAGGGCCTGGTGTTTGGGCTTCAACACAGGACTTTTGGAAGGTCAGCCCGTACCACCGCAGAAAGGGCTTGGGAACCGGATTTTCAGTGACAGCCTCTGGTGACATCGAGACAGCTGGCTGTCGTATCACACTCTGAGAACCTCTGGCCTGGACTCGATGACCAGGAAGACCCCAGCAGGCGCCCACCGAGGCCACGGGGGTGTGTCCGCACTCTCCAGCCATTCCTGCAGCCACTCTGGCTTGCGATGGCCAGGACGCCCGAGCTTCTCACCCCTCCCGTCGCCGGCACGCCCCCCTACCTCTGCCTTGACACACATTCTTCCCTCCGCTTCAACTCTTGATCTTTCCCCTACTTTCTCTTTTGACTTCTGGCTGATTTCTACTCCTCCTAGACCCACAGCCATTGCCACATACATTTAAACAAAGGTGTGGAACCGGGCAGGGCTGTTTCTTCAACTCTACAATGAAGCACCTCCTCTGTGCGTAAGTTTTACGCTCTGAATGCGAGAAAGGCAGGAGCTCGCTGGATTTTCTGGCTGAGCCGGCACACCTGGACCGCGGGCCCCAGAGGAAGACCGGGTCAGAAGGCACAAAGAAGGCGGCGTGGGGCCCCAGAAGTACCCGTTTGCCTTTGACCTGCCTTGGCCACAAAACCGCGGTTTGTGGGCCCTGGTTTCTTCCGACAGTGAAACAGGAGGCTGCTCACAGATCTGAAGCCCCAACTGCCTCTAATGTTCTGGGGTGATGGTCCAGGAGTCACAGAGGAGGGGGTGGGGGACGACATGCTATCTCCTCAGACGGGCTCAGCCAAGGGGAAGGAGCCCTGCCATCTGTGAGGCAGAATGATAGGGGCATGGTCCCTGCCCTGCAAGAAGAAAGCACCTGCAAAGCCAATGGTCATACGATCTTCTGGAAAGCTCTCTGCACTTAGTCTGTTTTCAGCCACGCCCGCCTTACCTGTGATGCCCATGTGATAGTTGTGGAATGCATCGGTGAGCCCGTCACAGAGTATGCTGTCCGCCAGTGGCATTTCCCCAAGCTTGGCTCCTGCCCGCAGATGAATCAAGTGAGGAGCCTGGAAACAAGAAATGCAAGTGGATTTGGATTGTCTGTCACTAGTCTTCTCCTTAGGATCCCACTCAAAGCTACCCAGTGGCTCCCCTGTGACCTTTCTACCCTGAAAAGCTGTTACTCTCCTACCTACCTATTTCCATTTACCCCAAAATCTCTCCATTCTGTGTCCTGTTTCCTTAAGGACCTCATTTATTCTTTCCAAAGAGACAACTAGTTATCTGTTAAATGAGGAGCTCATCTGAAGGCATAAATGATGCTAACAGTTTTAGCATAAAAGACATAATGGTGCCTGGGTGGCTCAGCGCCTGGGTGGCTCGGTTGGTTAAGCGACTGCCTTTGGCTCAGGTCATGATCCTGGAGACCAGGGATTGAGCCCCACATCAGGCTTCCTGCTCGGCAGGAGGCCTGCTTCTCCCTCTCTCACTCCCCCTGCTTGTGTTCCCTCTCTGTCAAATAAATAAAATCTTTAAAAAAAAAAAAAGACATAATGCCTTTAGTGAGAATAATCAGGTTGCCTAATTAACTAATGGGAAGGGATTTCTGGGAGGGGCTCTTCTTAACTCCTATCAACTCAACAGCAGTATAATGGATTGGAAACACTAGGGAGTCAAAAGGTCTGTATTTGGATTCTGGCTCTGGGCCTCAGTTTCCTGATCTGTAAATTGGGAATGGTACAACCTACTCTCTAAGAGCTGTTGTGACTGCATGTATAAAAGCACCCTGTGAAGTCCCACGCAGACACAAGTATAGTCCCATCAGAATCACTCTGATCCTGTTTGCTACCTTCAACTTACCTCCTCCTGGGCCTCAGCAAAGGCTGAGCAGAATCAGCCTCTGCCTAGGGGGTCCCCAGGTCAGACCCTGAACTGCCTACAGTTAACAGGGAATATATCTTTTCTTTTTCACTGTCATGCCAATTTGAGGGATGGCCCTTGGTGAAACAAATCCCCCCCGAATCTCTTCTCCACATTCTATGCTTCCAAAAGGTCAACCAACTTGGGTCCCTTGGGGTCCTCCTTATCAAGTGCAGGACAGTAAGTGAAAACATCCGTTTTTGACTTTTTCACCCAAATGAGAAAAAAAACCGAGACGAAGGATACCAAGTGATTAACGTTACAGGTTTAATTCAGGAAGTATTTTATGCTTTGGTAACATTTTAGAAAAAAATTATTGTGTTCCAGTCACACTGGCTTGATAGGCTTTTTCTACAACCTGGATTTCCCACACAACTTGGAAGACTAAGAACCAGGTAGAAGGGCGCCCGCGTGGCTCAGCTGGTTAAGTGTCTGCCTTGGGCTCAGGTCATGTTCCCAGAGTTCCGGGATCCAGTCCCTCGTCAGCTCCCTCTCTTCTGGCCACCCTCCCCACCCAGCTTGTGGTCTTGCTCTCTCTCTCAAATAAATGAGCGAAATCTTTAAAAATATAAAAATAGAACCATCCAGATAGGGATCAAGGCTGAAACCTTTGTTCTGTGCTTACTGTTTGTTCTCCGCTCTCCTATGCGGCAGTTTACTCCCCTATGGCACAGACGTGAGTTTATTAGCGAGAGGTCAGTGACAGCCATCTCTGCAGAGGCCTTACCTTGCTCATACTTTCCATGCCTCCTGCGACCACAATGCTGGAGTCTCCTGTCCCTATGGACTGGGCTGCAAGGCACACGGCTTTTAGGCCTGAACCACAGACCATCTGGCAGCCCCATGCAGGAACAGAGTAAGGGATTCCTGCACCCACACTGGCTTGGCGAACAGGATTCTGCCCACAACCTGATAGAGGAAACACAGACACCTCTCAGCAACCAAAGAGAAGGGCAAAATGTTTAAAGTGCAGAAATAAGGGGCGCCTGGGTGGCTCAGTCAGTAAGCGTCTGCCTACAGCTCGGGTCACGATCCCGGAGTCCTGGGATCGAACCCCACATCAGGCTCCCTGCTTGGCAGGAAGCCTGCTTCTCTCTCTCTCTCACTCCCCCTGTTTGTGTTCCCTCTCTGGCTGTGTTTCTGTCAAATAAATTTAAAAAAAATTTCTTTTTTTTTTTAAAGTGCAGACGTAACAGATTACCAACTGGGCTCCTGTTACTTCCCAGCCAAGCTGACGTAAGCCACCTCCCAACCAGAGAGAAAAAGGCCTGTGTCCACTCTATACTTGCCACTCTAGCCCCTGAATATGGATTAGCCTGTGCTTATGCATGTAAGTTTTCCTTTCCACCGGGAAGCTACTAATATAAGAAGGAAATGTTCCTCTGGCGATCTTTCAACAGGGCTTGAATAAGCACCCTCTCTTCCAAACACAGGGCAGAACTTGGGCATTATTCATGTTTCTAACTAGGGCTATGTGCTTCCACGATCATGGGTTAAGACACCTGGCATGGTAAGAGGGTTACTTAAAGAGGAAAACTTCTCCTGCTTGATATTCATCACACATGGTAAACTGGTTATGTAACAAGACATACAAAATCAGGAGCGCCTGGGTGGCTCAGTGGTTAAGCCTCTGCCTTCAGCTCACATCATGATCCCAGGGTCCCGAGATCGAGCCCCACATCAGACTGCCTGCTCGGCGGGAAGCCTGCTTCTCCCTCTCTCAGTCCTTCTGCTTGTGTTCCCTCTCTGGCTGTGTTTCTCTTTGTCAAATAAATAAAATCTTAAAAAAAAAAAAAAATGGGGCACCTGGGTGGCTCAGTTGGTTAAGCAACTGCCTTCGGCTCAGGTCATGATCCTGGAGACCCGGGATCAAGTCCCACATCAGGCTCCCTGCTTGGCAGGAAGCCTGCTTCTCCCTCTCTCACTCCCCCTGCCCGTGTTCCCTTTCTGGCTGTGTTTCCCTCTGTCAAATAAATAAAATCTTAAAAAAAAAAGCAAAAAACATACAAAATCAGAACTGGGAAGAAAGACATCACACACATAATCACAGCAGAGAAAGGAATGGAGTTGAAAGTTTCAAAGATTCTTAGCACCCACTGGATCGATGTTTATACAGTGGTCACTGTATTCCCAATTTCAAATACACCCAAACCCAGAACCTTTCCTCAGGGAGTTTGTTAGTAAACACTAGCAAATGGGTCACAGACAAAAATTTAGAGATTATATTCACCACAGTGTTCTTTATCTGGGATTACACTGATAGCCTTGAGACTGAGACTGAAAACAGATACAGGAAAAATCATTAAAAAAAACAAAATCACAGGCGCTGGAGTGGCTCAGTCGGTTAGGTGGCCGGTTCCTGATTCTGGCTCAGGTCATGATCTCAGGGTCCTGGGACAGAACCTCCTGGTGATCTCTGAGCTCAGCGGGGAGTCTGCTTAAAGATTCTCTCACCCCCTCTGCTCCTCCCCATGCTCATGTATGCACTCTCTCTCTCAAATAAATAAATCTTAAAAAAAAAAAAGGAATCAAAATACCTCTGAATTAAACTCATAGCATGCTAGTTAATAAAAAAGACATTACTTAAGGTTCCTGCTTTTGAAGATACAATTAATTACATATGCATTTAAGTAAATAACTCCTTCATGAAAATACTATGTGTTAATTCATAACCCCCATCTTCAAGGTAAGAAATGAATGTTACACATAATTAAGAGCGTGGCATTTAGGAGAATATGAGCTCCATGAGATAAGGATTTCTATCTGATATGAACACTGCTTATCCCTAGGGGAAAGAATGGTGCCTAGAGCACAGCAGGTGCCCAGGTAATATTTTTACAGGATTGTGGAGGGTACCTAGGCTTAAGGAGTAGGGCAGATGAGGGTTCAAATGCTAGCTGCACTTCAAACTGTGCCCCTCAAAATCTCATTTACTCATTTGCAAAACTGAGGTAATATAATTCAACAGACTTACTGACAGGATTCAGTAAAGCCATGAAAGCACTAAGCACAGTGTTTTAAAGGCCCAGCATTCAGCAGAGCCTCAATGAACACAGCTAGATTTGTATTATAATTATGTGGAGAGACTAGATAGGACAGATGTGGACGAGATAACAGCGAGGAGACCAGCATGAGGGACCCTATGGCAACTAAGTCTGAATGTGGGTCTGGGAAGAAAGGAAGGATGTGGGCTGAAGACAGCCAGTCTGAGAATACTACATATTTTAAAGCCCTTGAGAGTCATGAGAAAGTGGTAGGCTCCAACTTTGTGGCCCCTAAGGACAACCTGAAAAAGAAGAATCAGGAACTGGAACTACAAAACTATAAAGTGAATATACCAAAAAATGGGCCAGGCCTCAGATAGGGTCAAGATGAAAGTTCATTTTATTTTTTTTTTTTTTAAGATTTTTATTTATTTGACAGAGAGAAACACAGCCAGAGAGGGAACACAAGCAGAGGGACTGAGAGAGGGAGAAGCAGGCTTCCCACCGAGCAGGAAGCCCGATGTGGGGCTCACTCCCGGGTCTCCAGGATCATGACCTGAGCTGAAGGCAGTCGCTTAACCAACTGAGCCACCCAGACGCCCCTGAAAGTTCGTTTTAAGTGAGCATTTCCAAATAACCACCAGGAACAATTAGAATTTATGCTACTGCCTGAGCATGAAACTAGTTATTAATAACTGACGAGGTATTGTCAGTGGTCATTGGTCTACACACACAGTAGGAGCCATTAGTGAGACTGAAGCACTCCACTGACTCACCTAACCCCACTGGGGCAGTGTAAGCCCGGTGAGGAGCAGGAAGTGAGCCTTGACCGCCTGAGGGCCAGGACGTTTTGAGGAGTCCTATCCTCAACACCTAGCACAGTGCAGGGCACAAAGGAAGAACTCATACATTTTTGTGGAATGTGTGACACTTTAGGGACACGTGGAGGGCTGTGTATACTCTCCCATAGGTGAGCCTGGGCCGGGTTCTGAAGAATCTGGAGGTAGTGGAGGACGGTGTTCTCGCCTAGGCTCATCAGGATAGGAAAGTCGTGGGGTGTTAAGCTGAACAGAAGCTATAGACAGAGGCTTGGCAGGGGAGCGACAGGAAGGGAGCGACAGAGGGAACTCCGTGAGCAGATCTCCGGAGTTAAGAACTTAAGTTCTGGGAGCGGGAGGTGTGAGCCGGGTGTTGATGGGCTGTCGCTAATGAACCGGACTGCCGCCGGGATCTCTCTGCCGAGTTACCTGCTGCCAGCACGTGTCCGAATATGACCTCCGACACCTCTTCGGGAGCCACAGCGGCTCTCTTCAGGACTTCTTTGATGACAGCTGAGCCCAGGTCATGGGCAGGGACGGTGGCCAAAGCACCATTGAAGGAACCTAGGGCACGAGGGAAGGCGGGGGCGATGAGGGCGCCCAGGCGGCTCGCCTGGGTACGGAGCGGACCCGCGGGAAACCCACGCATCCATTTCCTAAGCGCCAGCACGGGGGTCGGCCCACGCTTCCCTAACAAAAGGGGTCCACAGTCTCGCGCGCCCAAGGGCTTTAAAATCTCTACAGCGCAAAGCACCCGGAGGCAATTCTCAGAAATCCTCCATTCCCCAGCGCGACCCCGCCCTTGCGGACACAGGGCTGACATCGTTCTTCCAGGAGCTGGCCAACCAGAGAACTCGAAAGAGAGCGCCTATCTGCGACAGCCAATGGGAGAGCAAGGTAGCACGGTGGTTCTACCCTCAGACCCAATCAGAGCACGCGAAGCGGAGTGGGCACCACCAGGCGACGACGGGGCCACCGCCCCCCCCCCGCCCCGGGCAGTCGGAGGAGGCGCGGGGTGCCGCTCCCGGGCGATCTTAGGGGTTCCGGGTTCCCGCGGCTGAGCCAACGCTGGCCACTTACCTATAGCGGTCCGCGCCGCCGCGGCGATGACCACGGGATCAGAGCCTGCACTCATTCTCCCGTACGACCACTTCTGGAGCCGCTGCCGTTCTGGCGTAGTGGGCGAGAGAGGCAAAGCCTTTCTCGGCCGCCCACAGGCCACACGAGGGGGCGGAGCCGCAGGCTGCCCCGCCTCCGTCTCCGCGGGAGCCAGTGCGCAGGCGCGACGGTGGGACGCGCGGGGACGAGGTGGGCGGTGAGGCTGCGCAGGTGGTGAGGCTTAGGAGGCAGTGGGCGGGATCGCCCGCGCTGGAGGGAGACACACTTCATACCCTTATCCGAACACCCTAGTGTTGTGGTTCGTCTTAGCCTTTTGTTTTGGGTGGCGCGGGTGGGTTTTTTTTGAACTTAGTGTTTTTCGAGTCATTGAAAAATGGGGATGACAATAGTACCCCAGGTTCAGGCCAGGATTCGAATCCCAATAGCGAGAATGTGGGTAGGAATCCTGACAGCTGCAAGCCTGCAGGTGGTTCTTTTGTGTGCTTCTGCTCTGATGGCTTCCAAAGCTCCTCTCCATTTTCACTGGGCGCCAGTAGCATCCATTCGTTAGGGATTAACTTGGTTCTCCTCTGGGCAAACCCTCCTCTGTGCCTTCCTATGCGGTTGGCACCACTTGCCTTATAATTACGTTGGCATATGAGCTCCGGTGCTGATGTGTGAGGCGGTTGGAGTGTCTTAATCCCATAGAACAAAAGGATTTCCTCCAGGTAAATCTGGAGAATCTGCAAGAAGGGGGTGCATGTAACAAGATGGGCCACTCGTGTTTCAAACCTTTTATGACTTTCTCTTATCGGCAAAGCTCAGAATTTTTCAGAGATATCTAAGACCTTAATACCCACCTCCTCCCCCGACCCATCACTTCTCAGCCTCAGGTTTGGGTGTTTTCTCCAGGACACACCCCACAGTCTAGTCTGTTCTTCCAGAGAGAGCCCTTGCTTTGTCTTCTCTCTAGCCCTCAGGGCAGTGTTGGACCCACAGCAGGGGCTTAATGCATTAATAAATACTAATGAATTTTCATGATATTATCCAAAAGCTTTAACAATCCCCAAAGGCTGCCTAAGATCCCATATAGAGATTAGAGTTCAGCCACAGATATGGAAACTTAAATATTCAAATAATTGGGGCAGCTCTCTTGGCAGAGCATGCAACTCAATCTCAGGGTTATCAGTTCGAGCCCCACAGTGAGGGTAGAGATTACTTGAAGATAAAATCTTTAGGGGCACCTGAATGACTCAGTTGGTTAAGCATCTGACATTGGTTTCGTTCGGCTCAGGTCGTAATCTCAGGGTTGTGAGATTGAGCCTTGAGTTGGGCTTGGAGAGACTGCAGCATCTGCTTGAAATTCTCTTTTCCTTCCCCTGCTCATGCGTGCCCACACGCTCTCTCAAATAAATAAATCTTAGAAAAAATGTAAAACTCTTAAGAATTTTTTGAATAATTAACATTGAACAATAATTGATTGTCAATATCGGCAAGGTGTGTTTGAGTAAAGGGTAAACACCTGGGTGGAGTAATCAGTGATAGCTGTAATATCATGGCTTTTAGATGTGGTACTTTCCACCTCTTTCCATAGATCCAGTTACAGTGATTGATTCCCAGCATCCATTTTACTCTAATTAATCAATTTTAGCCCTGGGCAACGGTTTCCAAACAGATGCGGCCACAGGAGGGTGAAAGGAAGCTTGCTGGTTTGGCTCTAGGAACAATATTCTCACTTCTAAGAGGTAGAAGGATGGATCCTTCTTTCCTTTGGACGTGTCTGGATGAGAGGCCTGGAACTCCTGCATCCACCTTTTGAGCAGGAGGGGAGCCAGCACGACCCTTGGCAAGGCCAACATACTGAGGACAGCAGAGCAGAGATGGAAAGAGTACAGCCTTTGAGGGCATCTCTGAGGTCAACCTAAGTTCAGTGTCTGAATTCAACCTCTGATTTTCCAACTATTTTAGACAAATATTCCTCCTTGTTTAAGCCAGTTTTTTAAAAATATTTTATTTATTTATTTGAAGAGAGAGATCACAGGTAGGCAGAGAGGCAGGCGGAGAGAGGGGAGGAAGCAGGCTCTCTGTTCAGCAGGGAGCCTGCTTCCTCCCCTCTCTCCGCCTGCCTCTCTGCCTACTTGTGATCTCTCTGTGAAATAAGTAAATAAAATCTTAAAAAAAAAAAAATAAAAGTATGAGGATGGGCCAGATGAACCAGAGAAGACAACTAGAGCATTGGCCATGCAGTAGGAATAACTTGGATAAGTGTCTTCTTGGGGAAAAATCCTTTGTCTGGAATAGTGATGATATCAGCAGTCCTCCCTAAGAATTCACCAAAGCTAAGATTCTTCTGCCTGCAATGTGTTCCCTATTCTAAAACATATGAGTCCCAAGTTATATATGGAACTTGTGCCGTGGCTTCATGCTCTGTTCTATCTCAGTGTCTCCTTACATCTCAGGCTACTCAGTCTCCTTTGTGAGCTTACTCTGACTGCCCCTTAATACATTCCCCGAGGTTGTTACTTTGCACCAGCATCTGGGTAATACCAGTCATTCCCATGGCTTCAGTTACCCCTATATACTGGTCACTTTGAATCTCTCTAATCTAGTTGTCTCCTGAGCAGATGCCCTCTCCATTAAGATTTCCCACAAGCACATCAAGTTTAACACATCTAAACCAAACTCATTATATATCCGCCTCTTCCAGCCTTTGTTTCATCTCTGTTCAAAATCTCAGGTGCACCTTACCTTCTGTCAACCAACTTACTGGGTAGTAAGCACTCCACTTAGACATCACTTCTTCCAAGAAGCCTTCCCCACCTCCTGCATTTGGTGCCCCTTGGCATCATCTACCAACTTGTCTTCTTAACAGATATTAAAATTCCTAGTTTCATCCATCTCCTGTAGCAGATTACATAAACTCTGCAAGATCATCTTGTTAATGCTGCATTATGCACAGCACCTAGCACATTGCAGGCATTAAGTATGAATGAATACTAATATATTCTCTATGCCCAGTGCCTAACACATATGAATGAGCATGAATTTATTCTTCTGGATGCAAGGAATGTATTCAACTGTTTCGTACCTGGAAGCGCTATCAAGAATCAAGTTAAGAGCAACATTGAAAGGATAATTGCTAGCTTCTGTTGAGGGATTACACAGCACCTGTCAGTAGGGGAGTGCTCATTATAGTTGGTCATCAAGCTCTATTCAGAGTTCTGTATGGGCCAGATAGGAACTAAGAATAACAAATAGGCAAAAGTAGAGTATCATCTTAAAAATGGCATCTAGATCTATAGTCATGTGCTACCGGGGCTGGTGGAGTGGGTGGGTACCACCGGAACCTCCAAGTGCAAGGGCGGGGCCACCGAGCCAGTTTCTCCTGAAGGGTCCTTGCAACCATTTTTTTCATGTTTTTTAGATTCTCGCAACCGTTCTTGGTTAAGTTTCACAAACAGGATTGCAGGAGTGCTGGCCAGATTTAAGCCAGGAGATAGAATCCCCCAACCTCCCGGGAAGCAAATGTTAGGGGTCCGTGGTCAAAGGAAGAGGCTGATACAAAAGCGAAGGTCAAGCAAAGCTTTACTTCAATGCCAAGCATCAGAATTTCACTGGTCCAGCCTTACAGGCTACCTTTTATAGGGGAAAACCTCACCCGAGGGCGTCTGGGCGTTCCCACCGGGTCCTAAGTACCAGGAACTAGCCATTTGCATCTCCATTGCTCAGGGTCTGGGAGGTTGAAGGGGTTAACTGATTGGGCGACTCCCCCAATCTGGCTCGCCCTTGTTTTCCAGGGGCTGTTTGCCCGTACTTCCTGGAGCTGTTTTTCTTAGTAAACACGATGGCGGCTCAGACGTCTAAATAGGTCCTTACAGCAAGCACCCTGGTTAGTCTGAAGGGAGCAGTGACTCAACACTCTGTGGACTGGCTACGGCTGGTTTGCAGGGCCCTACCTAACAACAGGGGGAGCTCCATTCTTTCCTGACACAGCTCCCCCATGCTGACTCCAGATCAAAGGTAACATCATCCAGGGTTGGTTAACCATAACCACTGGGATAAATGAACTCCCAAGAAAGTGTCAACAGAGGAGGGGGCAATGGTCTAGAGGACAAACTGCTACTAAAGAGAAGTAGGGACTATCTAAGAGAAAATCATGAAAAAGAATGGCTTTGCATTATGTTTGCAGAAGTGTCCCAGAAGCTAGAGGGCTCAGTTGCATCAAATATAGCTGAGAGGCCAAGAAAACAAACATCTAGCGAGCCCTCTGTACCAAGCATGGTTACATTTGTTCTCTTTACAACCTTCCCAGCAGCAGCATCCACTGAACCTTATGTGAAGAGATGGCAAACTGGTTCACCACCCTCCAATCATGCCAGACCTTCATGAAATGTTCTGATTCCCCTTGTCCACAAACTGGTACTCCCTGCAAGTCACACCACTTCTAAGACTGTTCTTAACTAAACCCTCTTACTTTAGCCAGCATCTTCAACTAAATCTTCAAAATTTTCATAATTTGCATTTCCCCCCATCACTGCACTGCTGGTTTATTTGGTTCCTTGCAGCTCCTATGTATTTGGCACAGTAATCATTCAGACTGCTTGTGAGATGTCACACTCAGCTCGAGCAGTTCCTCCTACTCTAGAAGATGAGGCAGGAAGACATGGCTCCAAGCCTGGGCTTTTGGAATCAGACATGTTTCTGCTGCCAGCTCTGAGGCGGGTATTATCCAGGAAGCTTTGATGACCGCACCTTAGAGGGCCAGTCCAACACTTACCAACCCTTCAGTGATCACTTAACCTTTTAAAACCCATTTCTTGGGCGCCTGGGTGGCTCAGTTGGTTAAGCGACTGCCTTCGGCTCAGTCATGATCCCGGAGACTGGGGATTGAGTCCCACATCGGGTTCCCTGCTCCGCGGGAAGCCTGCTTCTCCCTCTCTCACTCCCCCTGCTTGTGTTCCCTCTCTGGCTGTTTCTCTCTGTCAAATAAATAAAATCTTAAAAAAAAAAATAAATAAAATCTTAAAAAAAAAAACAAAAAGCAAACAAAAAAAATAAAACCCATTTCTTGTTCTGTAGAACAGCCTCTTCTCAAGGGGGTGATAGTTAAATTGCATATAATGTGTCAGTTTCTGGCATGTGAGGTATTCAATAGGTATCAAAATGTTAAGGCTTCTTCGTTTTGTTTTTTTTTAAACTATCTCCATAGTACAAATATCCCTGGAATGATGCTAGAGACATAGAAACTATTTTACTATTTTGGGTTTTATCCAAGTTGACTGCCCTTAAAATTAACTTTCTTTAGCAGTACACTCAAGCTTTTGCCAGATGGCAGGATTCTCCGTTTCCAGGAGTCATTTGAAGAATGCCTCGGCACTCTCACTTGTCCCACTTATAGAGAAGTAATACACTTAACGGGAAGTAAACAGGCAACTTTTCACTTTTACATCCAAGATGTAAAACCGGGGCGCCTGGGTGGCTCAGTCATTGAGCGTCTGCCTTCCACTCAGGTCATGATCCAGGAGTCTGGGGATGGAGCGCCGCATCGGACTCCCTCCTCTGTGGGAAGCCTGCTTCTCCCTCTCACTCCCCGTGTTCCCTCTCTAGCTGTGTTTCTGTCAAATAAATAAAATCTTTAAAAATAAATAAATAAATAAATAAATAAATATTAAAAAATAAAGTAAGCTACTATCTTTTCTATCCAAACAGTACAAATTTATATTTGAAGTAGTTTGATCAAGAGAGATGTTCTGGGGCACCTGGGTGGCTCAGTCATTAAGCTTCTGCCTTCGGCTCAGGTCATGATCTCAGGGTCCTGGGATCGAGTCCAACATTGGGCTCTCTGCTCAGTGGGGAGCCTGCTTCCCCGCTCTTTCTCTGCCTGCCTTTCTGCCTATTTGTGATCTGTCAAATCTTAAAAAAAAAAAAAAAAAAAAGATTTTATTTATTTATTTCACAGAGAGATCACAAGTAGGCAAGGAGAGAGGAAGCAGCAGGATCCCCTCCCTGCTGAGCAGAGCCCAATGCAGGCCTTGATCCCAGGACTCTGAGATCATGACCTGAGCCGAAGGCAGAGG
>PITA01011139.1:7127-68343 GCA_004023965.1 Spilogale gracilis | reverse complement strand
ACGGGGGAGCCCACACGCACGGGGGCGCCCACACGCTCGGGGGCGCCCACACGCACGGGGGCGCCCACACGCTCGGGGGCGCCCACACGCACGGGGGCCGCCACACGCACGGGGGCGCCCACACGCACGGGGGCGCCCACACGCACGGGGGCGCCCACACGCTCGGGGGCGCCCACACGCTCGGGGGAGCCCACACGCACGGGGGCCGCCACACGCACGGGGGGCGCCCACAGGCTCGGGGGCCGCCACACGCACGGGGGAGCCCACACGCACGGGGGCGCCCACACGTGAGCCTTACTTTTTTATCTTTGTCAGGCACATCTAGAGAGGAAGCTGATGAAAAGGAGTTCAGTTCAGCTTTTTATTTTTTTCCCCACAGAACACATGGAGGCTCCTGGTAATAAACCCAAACCCAAAACTTCATGGCAAAGAACTACTGATTCAAGAAGCTTAAAGAGAGATATATAAAGCAAGCAACACAAAAGCTAGAATGGTCTACAAATCTCTGCTGGGCACAATATTAATTTTATTGAAACAATTGCTAGGACAAGTTATTTAATGTGATGAAAGCAGCAATAAACTCAATTTTAAATTCAGGACACTATTTTATGTTCCTTTAAAATTTAATAATTACTATTTGCCCACCATACACATTTTTCTTTTCCCCCTTTTATTCTTTCATATTCTTTCATTGAATTTATTTTTAAGATTTTTTTAAGTTAATTTCTATAACCATCATGGGGCTTGAAATCAAAACCGTGGGATCAAGAGTTACATGCTTTACTAACTACACCAGCCAGGTGACCTTCTCTGAATTTATATTACAAAATAAACACAGTTAATGTGAATTTGATGCTTGTGTTGTATGAACAGCCATAAATTTATAAGAAAATATTAATTAATATGAAACCCTTTTCCATATTATGTTTCTTTTTTTTACTTTAAATTCAATTAATTAACATGTAATGTATTATTTGTTCCAGGGATATATGTCTGTGATTCATCAGTCTTATATAATACCCAGTGCTCATAACAACACATACCCTCCCCAATACCCATCACCCAGTTACTCCAGCCCCCACCCCACTCCCCTCCAACAACCCTCAGTTTGTTTCCTAAGATTAGATTAAGAGTCTCTTATGGTTTATCTCCATCTCTGGTTTCACCTTGTCTCATTTTTTTCCAGATTGTGTTTCTTAGAAATAGACTCTATGACAGAAGTTAGCCTATGACTTCAATTAGGAAATGAATGCTCTAAAGACCAAGACCTGAGGAAGAGGGGGTAGAAGGCAGGTTTAGGAAGTGCAGCTGAGAGGCAGGCCCAATGAAGGACTCAGTTAATCTTACAAGGCTGTCCTGCAGATGGAGGACTCTTCAGAACTGTCCTGAGTCAAGGAGAGGGAACCAGGTGCTTATAGCCCCACATTTATTAGTCATTAGCCGCAGACCAGCCCTGAAGAGACTGGTGATCTTAGGTAAGGAATTTTCTTGAAACTCAGGCAACCACCAAAGAGAGCTGACACTGGTGGGCTGACTCCTCATAGTCATTCCTGGCAGTTGTGGGGATCAGGTCTTCATTCCTGAAAGGGGATCTAGGTGTTGTGTGAAAATGTACAGTATAGAAACTAGTTAAATGTAACTCCCTGCTTGGTTTTCAAACTCTTCTAAGAAAAGTCTCATCACTGAATCTCCTAAGCAACAACACATCTCACCAGTCAACTGCAGTCACTTGTCTTTGAAGAGACTCCATCAAGCAGCAGAAAACATACAGACAACCAAGTGTAGTACAAAAGCACTGCAGGAAGAGCTACAGTACAGGAGAGGCAAAGTGCTTCTGAGAACACAAGGGGAAAGACAGACTCTGACTAGAATTCTGATTACAATTCCAGGAGAGGGAACCAAGTTAGCAAAGCATAAGGGGAATATGAAGGCGCAGAAAGGGAATGGATTATACTTGGGCACTTCTGGCTCTATCATCAAAGAACATGGAGGGATTGAGTTCAGTTAGCATGTGGTGGACTGAAGTGGAGAAGACGTTATAACATAGGACATAGGCCTGATCACGGAAGTTGTAGATGCCTATAACTGGGTAACAGGCATGAATCTCAGTCTATAGACTCACACCTGAAAGATACATTGCAACCAATTACTTCTGATGAATGAATTCATTCTTCGAGTCCCATCCTGCTGTGCTGATAAGAAATGAACCTCAGGGAGGATCAAGATGGTGGAGTAGTAAGAGATCTAGGTATTATCACGTCCCAGGAGTTCAGCTGCATGGTTATCAAACCAGTCGGTACACCTACAAACTTAACAGGACATCGAAGAGACCAGCAGTTCTAGGAACAGAAAAGTGATCACTTTTTGGAAGGTAGGACATGCGGAGAAGTGAATCAGAGGCGACATCTAGGAAGATAGATTGTGGGAGGAGGGGCCAGTGCCATGCCAGCAGTAGTGAAACAGAGCACAAAATCCCTGTAACTTTTAGAAGTCTGCTCCATTGAGGGATGTCACCCCAGAGGCTAAGCAGAGGATGGAACCCTCGCTGGGACAGTGTGGTCTCAAGACCCGTGGGGTCACAGAAGGACCGGGGTGCCTGAGCATGGCACAGTGCCCAGGTATTGGAGCTGGAAGGCTGGCTTCAGGGATGGAGCTGAGAAAGGGGCTCTCATCTTGGGTTTACCTTAAACCGTCACCTGAAGAGCAGTCGTGCCACTGCTCTTCCAGCAGGGACCCCACAAGTAGCAGATCCAGGAGGCCCCCTCCTTCTTCCACAGAAAGGAGCAGCATGGGATCTGCTGGGTTTGGAGCTCCAAATGGGGCCGAGCGCCAGAGATAGAAATGCTCGGTTATAGGCCAGGTGAGCAGAGAACACGGCCAGAGTCCAGGGAGACAGGCGTGATTAACTGCTTTTCTCTGAGGACACACTGAGGAGTGGGGCCCTGAGCTCTTGGCTCCTCTGAGCTGGAGACTGGGAGCTCCAGAGAGTGAACCGAGGAGATTGCTTAGCCTGGCCCCTGGCAAGGGCGGGGCAATTCGGCCTCTGGGCAAAGACATTTGAGAATCAATACAACAGATCCCTTCTCCAGAAGATCAGCTAGAATATTCAGCCAAGACCAATTTCACTGATCAATGAGCACTGCTGAAATTCAGAGCTAGAGGATACATCATGTAGAATCTGTGGCTTTTTTCCCACGATTCTTTACTCTTTCAAAGTTAATTTTTTTAATTTTATTTTTCTTCTATTTTTTAATTTTTTGACTTTCCTACTTCAACTTTTCTTAACTTTTATCAATACCATTTTTTAAAAATCTTTGAAAATTTTCATTGTTTTAGTCATATTCTATCCCTTCATTGTATTTAAGTTTATTTTTTGTATACATACAGTTTTTTCTTTCTTTAAAACTTTGGGATACAGTTTGTTCTAATAGATAAAAATATACCCTAAATCTAAGCACATGGCTTTGTTCTAGTCTCCAACCTCATCACATTCTTTCCTCTTGTTTTTCTTTTCTCTTTTTTTCAATCAACTTCTTATCAATTCCTTTTTTAGAATCTTAAATTTTCATCTTTACAGTCATATTCCATCACTTCATCATGTATACCCTTATTTTTGTACATATATAATTTTTTCTTTCTTTAAAATTTTGGGAGGCAGTTTTTTCTAACAGACCAAAATACACCCAAAAGCAAGTCTGTGGCTCTATTTTATTCACCAGTCTAATCATATATATATATATAAAGAGAGAGAGAGAGAGAGGGATTTTTTTTTCCTCTCTTCTCCCCCCAGTTTAGGGTCTCTTCTGATTTGGTTAGTGTATATTTTTCTGGGGTCATCGCTACCCTTTTAGTATTTTTAAGGACCTATTTAGAAGTCCAAGCCACCGTGCTATTTACTCAGAAAAATAGCTCCTGGAAAGGGCAAAGGGCAAAGGGCCCCAGGAAAACAAAAGTGAGCCAGATTGGGGGAGACACCCAATCAGTTAATGCCCAACCTCCCATCCAGGGAGCGTCCTGGGAGCAATGGAGATGTAAATCATCAATACTTGGGGCCAGGTGGGAACGCCCAAATGCCCTCAACCTCCAGGCTCCAGGAGCAATGGAAGTGCAAATTAACTCAGGTAGCTACATGACCCTGGTCAGCTTGTGATTTGGGGGGTTGCCCTATAAAAGCTAGCCTGAGAAATTAGGCGTTGTTGCTCTCTCTCTTGGAAAGCAACCCTAGCCCCGGCCAGTATAATTCTTGATGCTTGGTGTGAAATAAAGCTTTGCTTAACCTATGCTTTTGTATCAGCCTCGTTCCTTTGACCATGGACCCTAATAGTATTTTGTTCTTGCATTCATCTATTCTTACCTGGGTAAAATGACAAGGCGGAAAACTCACCTCAAAAAAAAAGAACAAGAGGCAGTACCAATGGCTAGGGACATAATCAACAGGGAAGTTGTCAGAACTAGAGTTCAGAATGATGATTATCAAGGTGCTAGCTGTGCTCAAAAAAAGCATGGAAGATATTAGAGAATCCATTTCTGGAGAAATAAAATCCCTTTCTGGAGAAATAAAAGAACTAAAACCTAACCAAATTGAAATTTAAAAAAGCTATTAATGAAGTGCAATAAAAAATGGAGGCTCTTGGGGTGCCTGGGTGGCTCAGTTGGTTGAGCAACTGCTTTCGGCTCGGGTCATGATCCTGGAGACCCAGGATTGAGCCCCACATCAGGCTGCCTGTTCAGCGGGAAGCCTGCTTCTCCCTCTCTCAGTCCCTCTGCTTGTGTTCCCTCTCTGGCTGTGTTTCTCTCTGTCAAATAAATAAATAAATAAAATATTTTTTTTTAAAAATGGAGGCTCTTACTTCTAGGATAAATGAGGCAGAAGAGAGAATTAGTGATCTAGATGACCAAATGATGGAAAATAAAGAAGCTGAGAAAAAGAAAGAAACAACTACTGGGCCATGAGGGGAGAATTTGAGAGATAACTGATACCATAAAGTTGACCAATATTAGAATATTTGGGATACCAGAAGAAGAAACAGAGAGAGGGGAAGAAGGTATATTGGAGCAAATTATAGCAGAGAATTTCCCTCATTTGGTGAAGGGAACAAGCATCAAAATCCAGGAAGCACAGAGAATTCCCCTCAAAATCAATAAAAATAGGTCCACACCCTGTCATCTAATAGTAAAACTTACAAGTCTCAGTCACCAAGAGAAAATCCCAAAAGCAGCTCAGAACGGGTCTATAATATACAATGACAGAAATATTAGATTGGCAGCAGAGCTATCCACAGAGACCTGGCAGGCCAGAAAGGACTGTTATGATATATTCAGAGCACAAATAAGAAAAACATGCAGCCAAGAATACTATATCCAGCTAGGCTGCCATTGAAAATAGAAGGAGAGATAAAAATCTTCCAGCACTAACAAAAAGTAAAAGAATTTACAATCACCAAAGCAGCCCCATAAGAAATATTAAAAGGGGTCCTCTAGGCAAAGAGAGAGCCTAAAAGTAACAGACCAGAAAGGAACAGAGACAATATACAGTAACAGTCTCCTTATAGGCAATACAATGGCATTAAATTCCTATGTTTCAATAGTTACCCTAAATGTCAATGGCCTAAATGCCCCAATCAAAAGATGCAGGGTATCAGAATGGATAAAACAAAAAACAAGACCCATTGATATGCTATCTCCAAGAGACTCATTTTAGACCCAAAGTCACATCCAGACTTAAAATGAGGGGGTGGAAAAAAATTTACCACACTAATGGACATCAAAAGAAAGCTAGGGTGGCCATCCTTACATCAGACCAATTATATTTTAAGCCAAAGACTATAATAAGAAATGAAGAAGGATGCTATATCATACTTAAAGGGTCTGTCCAACAAGAAGATCTAACAATTTAAATATCTATGCCCCTAAAATGAGAGCGGCCAATTATATAAACCAATTACTAACTAAATCAAAGAAACACATTGACAATAATACAATAATAGTAGAGCACTTTAACACCTCCCTCACTGAAACAGACTGATCATCTAAGCAAAAGATCAAAACCAGGAAGTAAAGGCTTTAAATGACAGACTGGACCAGATGGACATCACAGATATATTCAGAACATTCCATCCCAAAGCAACAGAATACACGTTCTTCTCTAGTGCACATGGAACATTCTCTAGAACAGATCACATCCTGGGTCACAAATCACAAATCACACATCCTGGGTACCAAAAGATTGGGATCATTCCCTGCATATCTTCAGACCACAATTCTTTAAAACTAGAACTTAACTACAAGAGGAAAGTTGGAAAGAACTCAAATACATTGAAGCTAAAGAGTATCCTAAAAAATGAATGGGTCAACCAGGAAATTAAAGAAGAATTTTAAAAATTCATGTAAACAAATGAAAATGAAAACAAAACTGTTCAAAATCTTTGGGACACAGCAAAGGTGGTCCTCAGAGAAAAGTATATAGCAACACCAGCCTTTCTCAAGAAACAATAAAGGTCTCAAGTACACAACCTAAACCTATACCTAAAGGAGTTGGAGAAAGAACAGCAAAGAAAGCCTAAACCCAGTAGGAAAAGAGAAATAATAAAGATCAGAGCAGAAATCAATGAAATAAAAACCAAAAGAAGAGTAGAACAAATCAACAAAAGTAGGAGTTGGTTCTTTGAAAGAATTAACAAGATTGATAAACACCTCACTAGACTTATGAAAAAGAAGAGAAAAAGGACCCAAATCAATAAAATCATGAATGAAAGCAGAGAGATCACAATCAACACCAAAGAAATACAAACAATTATAACAACATATCATGAGCAACTATCCACCACCAAATTTGACAATCTGGAGGAAATGGATGCATTCAAAGAGACATATAAACTACCAAAACTGAACCAGGAAGAAATAGAAAACCTGAACTGACCCATAACGAGTAAGGAGATTGAAGCAGTCATCAAAAATTTCCCAAAAAACAAAAGCCCCAGGCCAGATGGCATCCCAGGGGAATTCTACCAAACATTTAATGAAGAATTAATACCTATTCTCCTGAAACTGTTCCAAAAAATAGAAATGGAAGGAAAACTTCCAAACTCAGTTTATGAGGCCACCATTACTTTGATCCCCAAACTAGACAAAGGCCCCATCAAAAGGGAGAATTACAGACCAATATCCCTGATGAACATGGGTGGAAAAACTCTCACCAAAATACTAGCCAGTAGGATCCAACAGCAGATTAAAAGGATTATTCACCATGACCAAGTGGGATTTATTCCTGGGCTGCAAGGTTGGTTCAACATCTGCAAATCAAGGAATGTGATACAGTACATTAATAAAAGAAAGAACAAGAACCATATGATCCTCTAGATAGGTGCAGAAAAAGCATTTCACAAAGTACAGCATCCTTTCTTGATCAAAACTCTTCACAGTGTAGGGATAGAAGATATATGCCTCAATATCATAAAAACCATCTATAAAAAACCCACAGCAAATATCCTTCTCGATGGGGAAAAACTTGGACCTTTTCCCCTAAGGTCAGGAACTCAGTAAGGATGTTCCCTATCACCATTACTATTTAACATAGTATTAGAAGTCCTATCCTCAGCAATCAAACAACGAAAAGAAGTAAAAGGTATCCAAATAGGCGAAGAAGAGAAGTCAAACTCTCACTCTTTGCAGATATTATGATACTTTATGTGGAAAAACCAAAAGGCTGTACCCCAAAACTGTTAGAACTCACACAGGAATTCAATAAAGTGTCAGGATATAAAATCAATGCACAGAAATCAGTTGCATTTCTATACATCAACAGCAAGACAGAAGAAAGAGAAATTGAAGATCTGATCCCATTTACAACTGTACCCAAAACCATAAGATACCTAGGAATAAGCCTAACGAAAGAGGCAAAGTATCTGTACTCAGGAAACTATAAAGTACTCATGAAAGAAATTGAGGAAGACATAAAGAAATGGAAAACGTTTTATGCTCATGGATTGGAAGAACAAATATTGTGAAAATGTCAATGCTACCTAAAGCAATCTATACATTTAATGCAATCCATATCAAAATACTATCCATTTTTTTCAAAGAAATGGAACAAATAATCCTAAAATTTATATGGAACCAGAAAAGGTCCTGAATGGCCAGAGGAATGTTGAAAAAGAAAACCAAAGTTGGTGGCATCACAATTCTAGACATTAAGCTCTATTACAAAGCTGTAATCATCAAGACAGTATAGTACTGGCACAAAAACAGACCCATAGATCAATGTGAGAGATTAATAGAGAGTCCAGAAATGGACCCTCAACTCTATGGTCAACTCATTTTTGACAAAACAGGAAAGAATGTCTAATGGAAAAAAAAACAGTCTTTTCAACAAATGGTGTTGGGGAAATTGGACAGCCATATGCAGAAAATTGAAACTGGACCATTTCCTTACACTCCACACAAAAATAGACTGAAAATGGATGAAAGATCTCAATGTGAGACAGGAATCCATCAAAATCCTTGAGGAGAACACAGGCAGTAACCTTTTCAACCTCAGCGACAGTAACTTCTTCCTAGAAACATCACCAAAGGCAAGGGAAGCAAGGTCAAAAATGAATTATTGGGACTTCATGAAGATCAAAAGCTTTTGCATAGCAAAGGAAACAATCAACAATATCAAAAGAAAACCAACAGAATGGCAGAAGATATTTGCAAATGACATATCAGATAAAGGGCTAGTATCCAAAATCTACAAAGAACTCCTCAAACTCAACACCCAAAGAACAAATAATACAGTCAAGAAATGGGAAGAAGACATGAACAGACATTTCTCCAAAGAAGACATCCAAATGGCCAGGAGACACATCAAAAAGTGCTCAACATCCCTCAGCATCAGGGAAATACAAATCAAAACCATGGTGAGATACTACCTTACACCTGTCAGATGGCTAAAATTAACAAGTCAGGAAATGACAGATGTTGGCGAGGATGCAGGGAAAGGGGAACACTCCTACACTGTTGGTGGGAATGCAAGCTGGTGCAGTCACCCTGGAAAACAGTATGGAGATTCCTCAAAAAGTTAAAAATAGAGCTACCCTACGACCCAGCAATCGCACTACTGGGTATTTACCCTAAAGATACAAATGTAGTGATCTGAAGGTGCACATGCACCCGAATGTTTATAGCAGCAATGTCCACAATAGCCAAACTATGGAAAAATTTCGGAAAGAACCTAGATGTCCATCAATAGACGAATGGATAAAGAAGATGTGCTATAAAAATTAAAATTAAAAAAAAAGATGTGGTATATACATTTGTGTATGTGTATGTATACACACACACACACACACACATATGCAATGGAATATTATGCAGCCATCAAAAAGAATGAAATCTTGCCACTTGCAACAATGTGGCTAGAATTGGAGGCTATTATGCTGAGCAAAATAAGTCAATCAGAGAAAGACAATTACCATATTATCTCTTTGACATGAGGAATTTGAGAGGTGGGGGTCATGGAAGTTAGGGAAAGAAAGAAAATGAAACAAGATGGCACCAAGGAGGAAGACAAACCATAAGAGACTCTTAATCTCTGGAAACAAACTGAGGGTTGCTGGGGTTGGAGGGGAGGGATGGAGGGCTGAGTTATGGAAAAAATAAAAAGTAATAAAAATAAAAAACAATAAAAAAATAAATTTAAAAAATGAACCTCAGTCACTCTTTAAGTTTCCCCTCAGGAGAGGCCAAAAATGGGGCTCTCATACAGTCAAAGAAGCAGGGGTTGGGTAGGATCCTCTGGTCATGGCCATCTCTGCAGGTGCTGGTGGAGCTGACTCTTGTTCCTGTCCATATAACTCATTCCAGTCCAGTGGCTCTGTACAATCACGTCACTCTCAAGACTTGGGACTTTGTAGCTATTTTTATTTTGCTCCACATAGTGACATTCAGACATGTGAGTGAATTGCAACATGTAACATCAGGAGATTTATCCTACAACATCCAGATTTATTTATTTTTTAAATGGAGAGATATGGTAACTCTAGGTCTACATTCTCCTCTGACATCTCCAGACCAGAACTAAGTAACCTACCTGACCCTGAAGATACTCAAATTTGCAATCCCTGTCCTACATGTCCCATGTAGTTATTCCTCTTGGAAGGCTTGCTGCATTTTCTGAATACTATCCAGGTGCACCATGAGGCTCTCCACTGCTCAAAAACACCAGAGTTCTTGGGGCACCTGTGTAGTTCAGTAGGTTGGGTGTCTGTCTTCCACTTAGACCATGATCCCAGGATCCTGGGATCAGACCCCACCTCAGGATCCTTGCTCAATAGGAAATGTCCTGCTTCTCCCTCTGCCTCTGCTCCCCCTGCTTGTGCACGTGCTCTCTTTCTCTATCAAATAAGTAAATAAAACCTTTAAAAATAAAAAAGTAAAAAAAAAAAAAATACCAGAATTCTTCTATGGGATTGTTGGGCTTTTAGAGATAAAGACAGAAAGTCTGACAAACTGGTGTTTTTTTGCACAGTTGCAGAGGCAAAGAGTCAGCTACCTGCTTGAAGGAGGGAAGAACAAGTGGAAAAGAAGGGTAGAAATTTGAAACTAACATATAAAAATATCATCAGCTGCATATATTAGAGAGTTTGGATATTTTTCTTTTGGAGATAATGATTTCTGCTCTTGACGGGCACTCCCCCAACTTTTTTTGGATGACAAAATTGTTCAGAACTGTTTAGATGACACCGATTTTGTTGGCAGCATCAAATTCCCAGTCAGAGACCAGTTTAGTGTGTGCCTCTTGGGCTCTTTCAGGCCTGACCAGAGTGTTGACTTCAGCCATGTAATGTCATGCAGCTTTTTCAAAGAGTGCTTGTCTGGGCATTGTTGGCCTTGGCATCTATACTAAAAACCAATGTGTAGTTCACCATTTTCTTTCTTTTTTTTTTTTATTGTTACTTAAATTTTTTTTCTAGTGTTCCAAGAATCATTCCCCATTCCCCACACCCAGTGCTCCATGCAATAGGTGCCCTCAGTACCCACCACCAGGCTTTCCCATCCCCTCCATTTTCTTTACTGTCAAGGAGAACTTGATGATGGCATTTGTGATCTAATTTATTCTGTGGTCCTTGGGTTTCCTTTGGAATCACAGTGCATAATACCATGGAAGGTAGGTAACTATTGGGCCTTTTGGGAGCTGTGGTTCCCTTTCAGCATGGCCTTCCTAACCTTCAAAACCTTTGCTCTTGTTTTGATATCATGAGGGGCATGATTCTCCTTTGCCTATGATGTCATCTCTGTACAAAGGTCATAACTCATTGTAATTTCCATTTATGATGACTGATGATCCTTGCTATGGTTATAAGAAATGCCCAGGGAGGGGCTCTGGGTGGTACAGTGTCCAAAACTTGGTTTTGGCTCAGGTCACAATCTCAGGGTCTTAAGATCAAGCCGGGTCCATGGGCTCTGAGCTCAGTGAGGAGTCTGCTAAAGTTTCTCCTTCTGCCCTTCCCTACACTTACTCTCTCTTTCTCTCTCAAATAAATAAATAAATCTTAATAAAAAAGGAAAGAAAGAAAAAAGAAAGAAATGCCTAGTGAGACCAAGACAAGCCATGTAGAGAAGGGTGACAGAATATAGCAGAACTTTACTTTGTTTACCACAATCTGCAGTTGAGTCTTCAAGTTTAAAATCCTCACCAACCTAGAGAATCAGCTTCTCATTGTCCAGGAAATCAACAAAAAGCTGAAACCAGGATCCCAAATATATTAATATATGATGAAAAACATAACTGCTAAATGGAGAAGCCATTACTATTCCCCGGTCAGAGTATTCTGTATCTTGAAAAAATAAACACGTGGGTAAAACCAGAAGGTAACTGGTTAATGTGGAGTTAGTACAAGGGAAATTAGATGTCTTAAATATCTATTGTCATTGAAATGACTGATACCCCTATCTACTAAGAAAGATAATCATATCTATGAAAAACACACACACCTGTATGTGAAAGACAGGTCCACCTGTCAACATTATGGGGATCCTCTCTGGCTAGCTAGTGTGCCCTCTTTGCTGCAGAGATAGGGAGACATGGTATCAACTTTAGTCTGTGGGAAAGCAGAATAACTTCCCCTCAATCGTATAAATGTTATATTCTGTAGAAAGGAGGAATTAAAGATAACAGAATTTGGTTGCTAATCAACTGACCTTAAAATACAGAGATTATCCTGGATTATCTCAGGGGGCCTCATGCTGTTGTAATATACCATATTTTGTTTATCAGTTCACCTGATGATGGACACTTGGCCATAACCACCTTTTGGCTATTGTGAATAATGCTGCCATGAACATGTATGTAAAAATATCTTTCAAGTTCCTGGCTTTCAATTCTTTGGGGTATATACCAAGAAGTAGAATCACATGGTAATTCTATTTTTAATTTTTGATAAACTACCACATTGTTTTCCATAGTGGCTACACTTTACATTCCCACCAACAATGCACAAAAATTCCAATTTCTCCACATCTTTACCAACACTTGTTTTCTGCTTTTCAGATAGTAGCCACCCTAATGGGTGTGAAGTGATATCTCAGTGTGGTTCTGGTTTGCATTTTCCTAATGATTAGTGATGTTAATCATCTTTTCATATGCTTGTTGGCTATTTGTAGATCTTTGGAGAAATGTCTGTTCAAGTCCTTTACCCATTTTTAAATTGTTTTTATTTGTTTTTTGTTATTGTTGAGCTGTAGAAGCTTATTTTATATTTTTATATGTATATAAAATAATGCTTCCTTTTTCTTCCTTTTGCACACATATTTCTTCCTTCCATTTCTTCCTTTTGCACACATATTTCTATGATATCTGTTTGTGGAAGGCAAAAATACAACTTGTATTGCACCTAGTCAAAATGATACGTATTTTTAAGAACAAGGGGAATGGGGATGGCAAAACAATTATATATATGATCTGGATATTAGTCCCTTACAAGATCTATAATTTGCAAATGTTTTATCCCATCCCATAGGTTCCTGGGTTTGTTTGTTTGTTTGTTTGTTTGTTTGTTTGTTTGTATTTTGTTTGTTGGTTTGTTTGTTTAAATTCAGCTTGATAGACATATTTATATCATGTACCTGGTCCCTTTGGGCATTTGAGTTTCTGATTCCTAGCTACACGTTCTTAGATACAGCATTTAACACGCCTCCCTGAAGTTAACACAAGCCTCCTTGATTAGATTTTAGATATTTTCCACATTATTCAGTTAGTATTTGAAAACAGTTTCTTTTGTTTTAGCATTTGTACAACAATGAGATCAAGAGTCACATGCTCCACCAACTGAGCCAACCAGGCATCCCAAAAACTGGGCACTTCTTTTTTTTTTTTTTTTTTTTTAAAGATTTTATTTATTTGACAGAGAGAAACACAGCCAGAGAGGGAACACATGCAGGGGGAGTGAGAGAGGGAGAAGCAGGCTTCCTGCTGAGCAGGGAGCCTGATGTGGGATTGATCCCCATATTCTTGCCAAAGTGATGTGTATCACCCTTTCTAAATTTTACCCATCCGATGGGTGTAAAATTGTGTATCATTTTTGCCTTAATGTTTTATTTATCTACTTACTGATGAGGTTGAGTACCTCTTCATTATTTGTTAGCCCTCTAGTCTTCCCTTACTTCAAATTTCCTATTCATATCCTTTATTTAGTTTTCTATTCAGTTTCCAATGTTATTCCTAGTGATTTCCAGGAGCCCTTTGTATACTCTCGTTTAAATGACCTATAAATTTGAGTCATTGCTAATATCTTCTCCTAGTCAGTCATCTGTCTCCTAAGTTTGTACTTTATTGAACAGGAATTCTTAACTTCCATGCAGTCACAGTAACCATTTTTCATCTCATGTTTGTATTTTTGGGTCTTGCTTACCAAGCTTTCCACCTAGTTCAAAAAGATAGTCTGTATTTTCTATTACCTTACTAGACTGTAAAATTCATTTTGAATCCCCTTTGCATATGGTAACAATGCAGTATCCAACTTGATTTTTCCTTGTACAGTGAGCCAGTTTTCTCATGCTACCTAAGTAATAATCCTTTCTACATTGCTTTGTGGTGCTGCCTTGCTCAAATATCAAGTTGCCGTATGTTTCTAAGTCCTCTATTCTGTTCCATTGGTCTGTTTGTCTTCCTACCTGAGTTCTATACTATTGTCACTATTATGACTTTGGATAAACATGACTGACCTTACATTTGTGTTGTACTGGTCAATTTTTTAATTAAAACAAAAAGCTTTTTATCTATTTATTTTGACAGAAAGAGAGAGAGAGAGGGACAGAGCACAAGTAGGGGAAGTGGAAAAGAGAGAGGTAGAAGCAGGCTCCCTGCTGAACAGGGAGTCCAATGTGGGGCTCAATCCCAAGACACTCATCATGACCTGAACCGAAGGAGATGCTTAACTGACTGAGCCACCCAGGTACCACTGTACTTGATCAATTTTTGAATAGATTTTCAGTGAAGTTATAATACCATTACGTTTTCTTTTCCCTTGTTGCAACTGGTACAGTTTGTCTTATTGGAAGGGGCAAATAGTGATTAGTGTGACTCCCTTAATGGTGATAGAAAGCAATAACTTGCATTTAATCACTTTTGTTTCCCCCAAGAATGGAAAAATTATTAATTACACCAGGAGTGTCAGAGCATCTTCAAGTCCATAACTGCTTCTTAGCGAGGATGCTTATTTAAATCTTTTTCACGTGGATTTTTCACATTTGGGGGTTTCTTCCTTACCCTTTCTTGAGGCCCCATATTCTTTCCAGATATGGGTGAGCTTTATCAGGTCCCCTAGTAACTGCATGGAGTTAGTTGATTACCTTACTAGCCCCATTTTGGGAGTGGGGGAGGACTTGTTTGTATACTCCCACTGACTTGATTTATTTTGGATACAATTCTTAGTATGTCCAGTTCCCTACAAACTGAATTCCTCTAGGTTTTGAATGCCAGACTGAAACTGCCATGATACTGCAGACACTTGTCCTCCAAATGTTAATCTCTTCCTTAGGATGTATGGCTTCTCTACCACTTTGTCTTATTCTAGGTAGCTTCCTGCTAAATCTCCCTCACTCTTCCTGCCTTGTGCAAAGAAGAGGTAGAAAATGAAATTTACAACCAGCATGTCTTTAGAAGGAAAATGGCGCATGGTAAATAAAAGTGGGTTTTTTTGTTTGTTTTTTGTCCCGTTGAACATTTGGATGGGTTTGGATATGCAAAAGTGAGTCTGGACCTTAGCTTGGATGCAGACACTACCAAGAACTGCTGTGCTCTGCATAAAGAACAGGAATTTGCATTGGGGGCTAGAGTCCAGGAAGGAGAGGGTGATAATGACCTATGAGACCCAGGAGAGAACAAGAAGAGAAACAAGCCAGCTAGTGTATTGCTGAGCCCCTATATGGGTGGGAACTGAGTTGAATAACTCCTGTTTTCCCAGACCTGTTCTGGTCTTTTAAGAAGTGCCCAGGGGTGCCTGGGTGGCTCAGTTGGTTAAGCGACTGCCTTCGGCTCAGGTCATGATCCCGGAGACCCGGGATCGAGTCCCACATCAGGCTCCCTGCTCGGCAGGAAGCCTGCTTCTCCCTCTCTCACTCCCCCTGCTTGTGTTCTCTCTCTGGCTGTGTTTCTCTCTGTCAAATAAATAAAATCTTAAAAAAAAAAAAGTGGTGCCCAGTTTTTGGGATGCCTGGTTGGCTCAGTTGGTGGAGCATGTGACTCTTGATCTCATTGTTGTGAGATCAAGCTTACACTGGGCATAGAACTCACTTAAAATAATTAATTAGTTAATTAAGTAATTAAAAATAAACTGAGCTTCATGGAAGCATTAGTGTAGTCATTAAAAAAAAAAGTACCCAGTTTTCAAGTAGAATGTGGTTACATTGTTGATCTGTAAATATTCACACCCCAGTTGTCACCCCCAAATTTTCACTAAATCCTGAGAAAAACAGAAGTGTTTCATGTTAACAGATATACTCATCTGTGTGTGCTGAGGGGAAGGGGGAGAGTGGTGGTGTTATGAGTATGTATCAATTGGGAAAGGGAATGGAAATACCAGATTGAGGCGGCGCCTGGGTGGCTCAGTTGGTTAAGCGACTGCCTTCGGCTCAGGTCATGATCCCGGAGACCCGGGATCGAGCCCCACATCGGGCTCCCTGCTCAGTGGGAAGCCTGCTTCTCCCTCTCTCGCTCCCCCGGCTTGTGTTCCCTCTCTCGCTGTGTTTCTCGCTGTCAAATAAATAAAATCTTTAAAAAAAAAAAAAAAAGAAAAGAAATACCAGATTGATTCACATGGTACCGAATGGGACAAACTGAGTAAGAAATAGTGAGATAATCCATTAACTGACCATGTTCAGTGGAAGCAGGAACTCAGAGTCAGAAGTCATAACAATAACAAGGAGAACGAGGAGGAAGAGGAAGCAAAGGAGAAAGAATGAAGATGGAGACATAGGTACCACTTGTAAAGTGTGCCAGGATCTGTTCTAAATGCTTAGCTTTAGATAGGTAATGATGACCATGAGAACGTAACACCTAACACCTGCCTCTCTTTCTGAGCGAGGCACAAAAATCATAGGGTTTTAGGCTTTGCATAGTAAGTAGTGAGCATTCAGGACAATCCTGTCTAGATCTCATGACATAGGAGACCTCAGGTAGCATTTGGATAGCTTTTAAGCATTAGCCCTTAGTCCCAAAAATACTCCAAAGGAGGTTTAAGACCTGGAACAATGGTATATCACAACTTCCTTCTGGCTTCGAGCAATGTTAGGGCCCCCAAACTCATTATTAGAACAAACTTTTGTTGTAATTTCCAGTATATCATAATGATCATGAATATTTTAAAAGGAAAAATATTTCTGAAAAAATAGAAAAAGCTAGCCAGCCAACCTGTTCCTTTCGTGGATCTGGATCTCTCATTGTCTCTTGCCCCTGACATTGACACAGGCCAGCAACTTTCTGCTTTTCCTTAACCTCACTCTAGAGTACCTGAGCTGCTTCCTAGCCTCATCTGTTTGCTTCTGTTACTAGTCTAGTCAAGTTCGAGCTCAGCAGGCCCCAAACTAGTCCTATATCTCTCTGGGAATTTCCACAGGGCCAAGAAACTCTTTCATATCACCCTTAAAGGTCTCAGCTGGTTTTCTCTGTAGTAGTTAAGGCAGCTCTTGGCTGCCCTCTTCTGGATCAGATCCCTAAACCACTCACAGCTGTTGAGCAACCCTCTAAGTCCCAGCTTCCCCCTTGACCTGGGATAGGTGGTGAAATCACAGGCATCTATCTGCAACCCTCTTCTGCTTCCATAGAATCTTAGCAAGATTATTTTACCTACATATATTTTTTTTTCATTTTTTAAATATTGTAGCTCTTTTACCAACAAGGATGATTTTGTGTGTGTGTGGGAGGGAGTAATGCTGAGGCCTCTAGTAAAATATTAAGTAAATCCAATAAAAATAGACAACATTATCTAACTATCTGTTAAAGCATATCTTCCCCAAATGTCACATATAGGTTGAACATCATAGCCATTTATAAATATCTCAAAATTTAAACAAAAATCATCTCTTACACTATTCTGCGACAGCTTATCTTAAAAGAGCAAATTGAAATGTGCAGAGTAAAAGAATACGCTTAATGTTCCTAAAGTTCCCACTTTCTAATTTTCCCCACAAATTATCTAAGAACAATCCCTTGGCACACACATGTGATGCCGCCTGAGGAACCAGCCTCAGCGGAGATGTGGGTCCCGAACGGCAGGATGTCTGGCGGGCAAAATAATAATGACTCGGACACGGGAATCTAATGCAAGCTGACAGACCCGAGGTCAGTCAGGAGAGACCTATAAAGCAGGCTCAGGCGCACGCTCTGGCTTTTTAGCATTGGCTCTCTAGCTCTAGCTCTCTAGCTCTGGCTTTGGCCCTCTTGCTCTACTTCTCTCTCTTCTTCTGTCTCTCTTTGCTTCTTGCTCTCTCCTCGCATTGCTTCTGTCTCTTTGCTGGCTCTCTTGCTGTTTGCCAGCTCTCTTGCTGTTTCCTCTAAGGCTCTCTTGCTGCCTCCTTGCAGGCTCTCTGCCTTTTGTCTCTCAGTCTCTCTCAGTCTCTCTTGACTGACAGGGGCCCCAGTCTTTTATTATTTAAAAGTGAGGAAGTTGGGTGGTGCAGTTAAATCTTTAACTGCTTTTGTACCACCCTAGAGACAGGATTGGTATTGTTACTGCAGAGTACAGAGTGATTGCTTAAACTCACAGAAGTTGAGACCATTGAGGCACAGGGATCAAGAAATACAGATAAGAGATACAGAGATATGATTACCAGGAGGAGGATTAAATGGAACTATATGTCTTGAATATGCACACAAAGGACATATTGCCCCGACCCACAGGGTACAGGGCTTTTCGGATTCTAGGTAGGGGAAAGCCCAGAGGGGCTTTCATTCACATTCACAGGTACCTCCACCAAAGTTTTCCGGTGGCTTGGGCATGGTGGGAGGGGCACCATCCCGGACACACATGCATACGTACACACACTCAGATTCTTCTTTGAAATATTATTAGGAATTAAATTGCTTAGGACCTTCTGACTTTCAGTTCTTTCTATATTCTAGCTATGAACATAGTTTGTTCCTAAGTTAAGAGCCCTCTTCCCAATTATGTGGAAATGATTAGGAGGCTGGGAAGCAAGGGGGCAAAACAAAAAAAGAAAAAAGAAAGAAAAGCATTATCATACATTGCTGGTGAGAGTGTAACTACTTTGGCAAACTGTGGCAATTTCTACTCAAGTAAAATAATGACCGACCAAATACTCTTAAGTATTTACTCAAAAGAAATACAAACAAATGTCCACATAAAAACTTGTATGAGTGTTCACAGGGGCGCCTGGGTGGCTCAGTTGGTTAAGCAACTGCCTTCGGCTCAGGTCATGATCCTGGAGACCCGGGATCGAGCCCCACGTCGGGCTTCCTACTTTGGCAGGAAGCCTGCTTCTCCCTCTCTCAGTCCCTTTGTTTGTGTTCCCTCTCTGGCTGTGTTTCTGTCAAATAAATAAATAAAATCTTTAAAAAAAAAAAAAAAGAGTGTTCGCAGCAGCATAATTTATAATAGCTCCAAAGTAGAAACAACTCAAACATCCATTAACACTTGAATGAATAAACAAATTCTGATGTATTCGTATAATGGAATACCAGCAACAAGGGGGAAAAAAATGTACAGCTGCAACTAGCATGGATAACGCTCAGAAATACTATGCAAAGCAGACATAGAACAATACACACTGTTTGAGTCCATTTTTATGAGGTTCTAGAGAAGACAAATAGACGACACTAATCTAAGGTAGCAGAAATCAGAATAGTGGCAACCTCTGATGGGGTTTGGTGGTTACCAGGAATGGATACAAGAGAACTTTCTGTCCTGAAGGATCTATTCCATATCATGCCTAGGTAGTGGTTACATGGGTCTAGACACAGGTACAAAGTCATTGAGCTATACCTTCAAGATCTGGGCATTCCTAAATGTCAATTACATTTCAATTTAAACTAAACAGCATAGACAAAGAAAAGGAAATCAGAACATCAAACAGGGACAGGACTAGAAAAAGGAGCTGTCAGTTAGAGAATGTCTATTTGCAACCTATAATGCTATTAAATATCCCATCCAATTTAAAAATAGAATAAGATTTTTAAAATTTATTTTAACTGCAGATGACATCCCAAATATTATAGCAGTTTTCCAGGCTCTGCCTCTGCTCATGACATGATAGACATCCTGAGAGGGCTGAATGTTGACCCTGGAACCAAGGTGGACTTCAGGGATATACAACTTACGAAGTAACACATGGCTCCATGTTCAGAAGGGCTCTGCACTTGGTTTAGGGCTCTGCTGTCACTGTCTTAAAACTCTTGCAAATTCTGTCTTTGAACTTATGTTTGGCTAGTAAGCTTCAGTGGGACAATGAAGACAGCTCAGAAACAGAGGCGATCCAAGCATTGTGTGTCTGCTGTTGATTACTGTCCATTTGCACGTACCACTTGTGATGCCCATGGGCACAAATTTCTTCCATACACAAGGTGTGGGAGTTCCCTGTGACTCAAACCAAATACTAGGCAGCATAGTACATCTACGACTGAGTAAGGAGGGAGGTCCTGAAAGCTTCCAGGACCACGTTACTTCTTACACCAAAACTTGTTTCCAAAACAGAAACAAAAGCAACGATATTGTAAGAAGCATTTACCATCAAGAAATCCTTTCTTACCTTTGCTAATCCCCTTGTATGAGCCATGTGAAGATGATGACATAAAAGAAAAGGGAAATATAGGGCAACTTACTTTTTCTTTCCCTTTTAGTCACTCCTTATTCATCAGAAAGCTGAAGGTAAAATATGTTGGTACAATATATGTAGACACGTCAAGAAGTGAAAGTTGTAGAGCTATCACCTCTATCTTGTTCTAAGCCATTTTTTAAAAAAGATTTTATTTATTTGACAGAGAGAAACACAGTCAGAGAGGGAACACAAGCAGTGGGAATGAGAGAGGGAGAAGCAGGCTTCCCGCCAAGCAGGGAGCCCGATGTGGGGCTTGATCCCAGGTCTCTGAGATCATGACCTGAGCCGAAGGCAGTTGCTCAACCAACCGAACCACCCAGGCCTTGCTCTAAGCCATTTCTATCATTCCAGGAGAAATCCTCTCCCCAGAAAAGTCATTTGGATACCTTATTTATATTTATGCTCTAATTTCTTTTTGAAAAAGAATAAAAGAATCTGAATTTCAATTATAGCATTATAAAAAGGAAGTGAAAAAAACAGATTAGTTTTTAAATGATAAAATAAACACAATGATGCCTCTTTAAAATCCTTTTCTGCCCAGGACACCTGGGTGGCTCAGTTGGTTAAGTGTCTGCCTTTGGCTCAGGTCATGATCTCAGGGTCCTGGGATTGAACCCCACATCGGGCTCTCTGCTCAGCAAGGAGACTGCTTCTCTCTCTCCTTCTGCCTGCAGCTCTGCCTACTTGTGTTCTCCCTCTCAAATAAATAAAATCTTAAAAAAAAAAAAAAGATACTGGCTGACTCCACTTGTTGTCCTTTTGGGTGCTGGCCCTAGAAACCCATTGATTATGCCCCAAGAAAGTTGAAGTAGCTTATTAAAATGCCTATGTAGAAAGGAACTGTGTCCCCTTGGTTTCATCTTTGGCTGAGTTGCACCAACTAACCAGCAATAAGGATGAGCTATATGGAAAGTGGATTTTCCAGCCTCCAGCTAAGCTAGCTGCTTCACTTGACTCTAGAGCACAGATGGACATCTCTGCTGAACCCCACTCAAATTGCAGACGTGTGAGCTAAATAAATTATTGTTGTTGTTTAAAACCAAGTTTTGGTATTTTTTTTATGGGGTGATAGATAACTGATATACTCCTTGGGTTCTAGTGGGAGAAAGGGTGACTTGTTTTGGGACTTGGAGTTCCAGCATTTTTACCCATGGGAGATCAACAGAGGTTAGAGGTTAAGCACATAGGCCATGGAGCTAGACTGCTTTGGTTAATATTCCCAGTTCCACCATCTATCAGTCGTGTAACAAGGCAAGCCATTTATACTTGCTACTCCTCAATTTCCTTGTCTATGAAATAGAACAATAATATAATGATATCCTGATGACATTTGTCATCAAGGTTAAATGAGTACTTAAAAGAATATTTGACACATAGTAGGCGCTATACTATTATTTCTAGAGCAAGAACATCTTGATCTTTTTAAATTATCCCTTATCTGTGATTTTGCTCCCTCTAGAGCAGCTGGGCTTGAGAAAATCCTTACTTTTTACACATTTAGTAATGACCTCTCTTTTAGGATTCTACTACCAGTCTGCCTCTTTATAGTCTCCAAGATGCTATTTATATCTATTTATATCTATTTATAATCAGAAAAAGTGAAAAAAAAATTGGCAGCACAAAGAGATGAAGCTCATGCTGAAAGGCCACAGATTGGATTTGAAGCTGTCCAGCAGGCATATCATCTCATGTATCCCATTCTGTAACATGTACTAATTTTCTAATACTCTGTTAATTATAAACATTATAAATGAGATCTAGGTTATACGGATGCAAGTATCATGTTTTTGTCAGCACTTGTAGGTACTTCTAACATCTCGCAACATTAAAAAAAGAAAAAACCAGATGTTTATTGTTCAACATCTGGAAAATACAAAAATAGCAAAACAATCAACCATACTTTAACAGCCTGGAAGTAATTACTCTGAAAATGTCAGTACCCTTTCTTAGCAAAGGGAAAACGAACCAATCTTCCAGAGATTTTATAAAGGTTAAGGAGGTGGCATCTGAAAGTAGAGGAAGCACTGCTCTTGAAAACAGTTGTTCCCAGGTCCTTCAAAACAAGCTGAGGGGCATAAAAAGGTACTTGACACAAAGGCAGAAAGGTCACATTTTAAGACAATCAACATTACAACACAATGGCAATAATTTATGCAACACTTTCAATTTCATATGAATATGTTTCAGAACCTTGCTGTCCCAATCAGCAGAATCATTCAGTTCCTTTTCCTTTGGGTCTGCAGGCAGCAGAATGCTTTTGGTAAATTTATTTCTTCACCTAACTTACAAGTCATAAAGTTATCTCTACAGGAATTTCTGCTGGCTTGTTTATTTCCACTGACACAAGTGGACCTCTTGAGTGGTTAAAATTTTACTTCTGGTTCTTTCTATATAGAGTCAATGGCATGGAGATTTCACATGAAGGAAGAGGGTTTTAAAGGGTGGTTAGTGACTGCTGGAAGTTATGCCTCTGAGGCAGAAACCTCCCAAAGGCAGAGGATCCCTTCCAGCCCCACCCAGTGTTTGCTCACAGCAACTGTCCTAATACAGGATAGAGTCAGTTTGTGGTTTTCTGGCTTTAGAGTATGACACCATTTTCCCTTTCCCCAAACTGCATCCCCTAGAGGCTAGACTCACCTGGACTGGGGTTCACCGCTCAGCAGTAAAAAATCTTTTTGTTCGGGACTCCATCTTGAGTTTCTGTTTTTTTTCCTCCTTAATGAGGTGCCAGGAAGCAGGCAGATTCAAAAAGTTGTTTTGGCAAGTGAGAGAAGCAACTGAGTTTTTCAGGAGAGCAATGCATTGGTTAAACGGTCTGAAGAAGGGAGTAAGGAACTGGTGCTTAGGAAATTGGGAGAAGCTGGTCCCAAAAAAGTACACAGATTCATGAGAACTGAAATTGGGCTTTGTAAACTTGCAATAGGGACAATCAGCATGGTTCTACAGGAGAGTCCTCGAGTAGAGAGATAATCCTCTGCAAACACAATCCATATAAAGGAATGGTAGAGAACACTCTTTTATAGTGATGAGTATGTAAGTGATTTGGGGAGTATTAGAGCAACAAAATTCAATCAAGATTTCTCTTTAATTTGTGCCTACCCAGGGACACACAAGACCTGCTCAGTTCCTGAACACTGAACGGCAGGCTTGTCCCTGGAGGGTGAGCTGGGAATCTCGGAGGGTGTTTTGTTTGTTATAAAGATAGCACTTGGGAAACCTCTAACCTCTTTTTTTCTTTTTTCCTTCCTTCCTCCCTTCCTTCCTTTTCTTTCTTTCTTTTTAGTTTGAGAGAAACAGAGAGCATGAGGAGGGAAGCACAGAGGGAGAGGAAGACCCCCACTGAGCTAGGACCCTGATGTGGGGCTTGATTCCAGGACCCTGAGACCCTGACCTGAGGCAAAGGCAGACACTTAACTGACTGACCCACCAAGGTGCCTCATTCTAATTTCCTTAAAATATTGACACTAGCCATTTCCTATGAGGTTATAATGTACATTGAATACAACTACTGAGTAAACTGAAAGAAAATTGTACTTCCTTTCATGGAAATTCTTTACCAAAAAACATTCAGAACTTTAAGAAATAATACCACTAACAACACGTCAGCTAAAAGTATTTAAGTCAATATAATGCACTTGGTTTACGCTGCATTTGTAGTTTTTGCGGTCAATGCTTCCACATGTGGGGCTGTTAATAGATAAACTTGAGGCCTAGTAAAAATTTTAAGAGTTATTTGACCTAAAATTGATTCAAATTGGGCAGCGTCCCATCTAGCAAAGAGAAGGTGCTCTCAAGGAGGTGTAGAAAATAAAGACTCACATAGACAAAAGGGGTCAGGAACAAGGGCGTTAGACTAGACAATAAAGGGGGTTGGTTATTGTGAGGTTACTTGGCCTCAGGGGATGGCAGGGGTGCATCAGGCAGATTACCTAACTAGTGCTGATCAGGCAACTCCCGAAGGACTGGTTTAAGATTCCATTTCTGGGAGGGTCAAATATAATCAAGTTAAGTCTCTGGTGAGATGGGACTTAGGATACCATCTGGGGCCTGTTTGTTGGATTCTGTTGTTGTCATTGCTGTTGTTTTTGGTTTTCTTGTACAAACACGAGTACAACAAATGAGTATCCCATTATGCATTTCAGTGAAACTGGAACTAAGCATTTACACACTGAACTGCGTTTTATTCTAACTTACTTCCAGGTTATTACAGTAAAGGGGGCAACATATAAATATTTGTGATTAACAAAAGAAGAAGGATGTAGGGATGTGGAGCACCCAGTGGCCTAGTGTAAGAGCTTTCTATTTTGGAATCAACAAACCCCTTTCAGAATATAATAGACACCAGGAAACCTCCTATCCATGCATAAGCATAAACAGTTGCATAAGCTCCCTGTGCTTTAGGGTGCTTTAACATCCTTGCACCCTGTGTAAATAGAGTCACTCTTCAGGGAAGATTTGGAAGGTGAAGTAATAGAGGAGGGTATGGAAATAGTTTTATAAACTAGACTTGGTGTGGTACAAATAGAAAACAGGAATAAAGATTTATTCTTGCTTAGGTTTCTGCATTTAAACTCTTTCCAGAATGGTTCTTGTAGGGTGCAAACAGAAAACAACTTTATTCCTGCTCGGGGTTCTTGCATTTAAACCACCTCTCTAGAATGGTTCTTGTCTTTCTCAGGACAGAATCTCAGGCATATTACATACTATTTTCACCATCACTTTCTGATCATCTATATCCCAGACTCTCACCGATTCATGTTTTTTCTTCACTCAACCTTTAATCTTCTTGGGTTTTAAACCTTTCGTGGTGGGAGGGGTGTGATCAGTGTTTTTCCTACTATTTCTCTGCCCTGAATTTCATTGCCTCTTCTTGTTTCATTGAGACAGGGAATAGGGAGAGGAAACAAGGAGAAGAGCAGACAACTCTCACCCAGTTGTAATCTGGTACTGGTGCCCTCAAGATTGGACATATTCCAAATGCTGATTCTCTACCACAGAGTGTTTTTTTCAGACCCTTAGGAAACCCTTTCCACTTTGAGAATTTCTAACCTTAAAAACTGTATTTGCAGACTCCTACTGGCTTCTCTAACTGGTCACCTGTGTGTGAGCCTTCCTTAGCTCCTGGTTTTGACAGAGTCTCTCCTTGACCAAACTCTGGCCAGGCTCCTCGGAGCCTCTGAGCCTGGACGGAGGGGCTTCAGCCTTGGTCTATAAAGACTTGAACAAACACTAACAGTTGCTAACATTCCAAAGATCCATCCTGAGGATGATGATAGCTACTACCCCCACCCCCTGCTTAAAGGGTTTGCCTGAGGAAACTCAATGCTGCCAGAAGAATTTACTATTTGTTCTAGCCAACGCTTGAAGATAGAGCCATGCGTGTTGTCCAGAAACAATGAACTTGGAACACTGCATCAAAAACTAATGATGTATCTTATGGTGACTAACGTAACACAATAAAAATTAAAAAAGAAGAAGAAGATAGAGCCCCTGTGGAAAGGTAGAATTCTAACTTTGGTAAGGGCCAGTTAAGGAACTCAGATGTGTTTCACACAGACAAGCTTTCTGTGAGTTTTCATCTTCCTGTTTTTGTGGAGCCCCTGCTCTTCCCTCTCCCTATTCCTTCATCCTCCCTTTGAAATGCCCAGTCCCTTCTGTGCAAACTGAGGTTGAGGTCAATTCACAGTGGACTCTTTTCCTTACTGGGATAGTATATTACCGATTAAAAATTGTCCTTACCACTTTAATCAGTGTCTGGCTTTGTCTTCGACAGTTTCCAGTAACCCACCTCTCTGCTGGAGGTACCACATCCTTCAAGTGGTCTCATTGGGTAAGACCCGCCTCCTTCACTGAGTCCGTACCTGGCTCAGGGATAACTCATGCATCCTCTACGCCACCAAATTTTGGATGTAGCTCTTTCCCAACAGTCTCCTTGCTTAGCCCTATTGTCATAAAAGCAGGTCATCACAATCTTGAGACTCAGGCCTGAGCCAGGCGTCCTATGTCTTCCAATCTTCCCTCTTCATGGACTTAAGGATATACTAAGCACTCTTCTCCCTTTGCCCATTGCCCAGGGTGTCTGGGGGAGCCTAGAGAATGTCACTGTGATAATAAAGTGGGTGTTTGATATTCCTTCCCTTTGCTTTCCTTCCGAGAATCAAATTTTGACTTTTTTTTTTTTTTTTAAGATTTTATTTATTTGACAGAGAGAAACACAGCCAGAGAGGGAGCACAAGCAGGGGGAGTGAGAGAGGGAGAAGCAGGCTTCCCGCGGAGCAGAGAGCCGGATATGGGACTCGATCCCGGGTCTCCGGGATCATGACCTGAGCCGAAGGCAGTCTCTTAACCAACTGAGCCACCCAGGCGCCCCCAAATTTGACTCTTATAAACACAGATTGAGTCAGAGGTATCTTCCTCTTTGTTGCATCCTCAGCATTCACCTGGTGCCTAGATCAGAGGAGACTTTGTATCTATTTGTTTAATGGATGAAGAACTATGTCATTGGAAAGTACACTTCATGTAAGTTAAAGGAAAGAACAACAAAGAAAACACTGAGTAATGTTATTTTCCTGTTTTAGTTTTCTTTCTTAACCAATTTTACTTTTTCCTGAATTTCTACCTTTCTCTCACTCTGAGTCACCAGCTTTTTTTCCCCATAAAGTGACTGCCTTCCTTCACTGCCTATCCAGTTTGCACTTCTAGAGGTTTGGATGAATTCATCCTTTGCAGTAGAAAAAAAGAAGGCTCATAAGGAAACTTCCCAGAGTCTTTCTCAGATTCCCTTTTCATTCTGCTGAAGGGAAAAGAGTATCTGCCCTGGATGACAGAGGAAAATTGGATAGGATAACGTGTCCTTTTCAATTTATTTTCCACAAATGGGATCCTGCTTTAAAAAGAAACTTATTTAGAGATCAATAAGTGGATTTGATTCTTCTTTGGATTAGTCATAGTGTTGACACAAAAGGAGAGAAAAACACCAGAACTGTTACGCTTACCCCATTAGTTGTTTCAAATGGCCAGTTTCTTTACCAGAAATGGAAAATCTTTCACAAGTGACTTTGAATATCATGGCTGAAAGAAAACATTGCATAGTATCAGTCACCTTACAGGAAAAAGGCCCTGAATTCACAGGTACTCCTTAGACTGAAATGGACAGAAATCCAACACAAACTAGTAAAGCAATAAAGGGAATTTATTTGCTTACTTTACTGTGAAGGCCAGAGACAATCACTGCTTCAGGGAGGACTACACCCAAGGATTAAAAGGATGTTGTTAAGGCTTGGATTATGTTTGTCTCTGAGAACTATCTGGTAGGCAGGATGGACTTTACAGATTTTTCCTACTGGAAATTTCAGATTTACATCCTTTCAGTTTCAGTGACCCCAACAGAAAAAGAATGACTTCCTGACAGCCTCTGTAGAAAACTCTCAGAGGTTTCGTTTTAACTAATTTGAGTCAGGTGTTCCAAATCAATACTATGGCCATGTAGATAGTATTCTAAGTAGGCAGGTGAAGGACACATGTCCACACCTGGAACTGAGTTCAGGGGTGAGGGGATGTCAATCCACTCATAACTACACAAAATGGGTTCCCTCAAAAAATGGCAGTCTGTTATCAGAAGAAGAAGAAAAAAAATTGCTGGCCAAATGTTTCCCTTGCTGATATGCATGGGTATATAGAAGTATACATAAATGTAAACATATATATAAGAATATATATATACACACACACAGATATATATGTTTATATGTTTGTTTTACAAAAGGTCTCCTCTTTAAAGTCCCTCCAAGTGTGAGGATTTAAAACATGGCAATTTCTCTGTTATCCATTCCAATATTTAACAAATTTCTTTCTGAAATATTTCTAATGAAAATCATTCATGTTTTAATTTATAAGCACATTTGCCTTTGTCATAATCTTTTTTTTTTAAGATTTTATTTATTTTTTTGACAGAGAGAAACACAGCAAGAGAGGGAACACAAGCAGGGGAAGTGAGAAAAAAGCAGGCTTCCTGCCGAGGAGGGAGCATGATGTGGGTGGGGCTCGATCCCAGGTCTCCGGGATCATGACCTGAGCCAAAGGCAGTCGCTCAACCAACTGAGCCACCCAGGCACCCCAGCTTTGTCATAATCTTGATAGAGAAGTCAAATAGCAGTTACAAACTTTGCTTTAATAACTTTATAGCTTGGAAAAAGAGAAAATTAGAAACAGAAAAGAAAATCAAGAAGGAAAAGCACAAATAAAATAGATGCAAAGTAACTCCAAGAGTAAAGAAACATGGTTCTGGGCGCCTGGGTGGCTCAGTGAGTTAAAGCCTCTGCTTTCGGCTTGGGCCATGATCCTGGGATCGAGGCCCGCGTTGGCTTCTCTGCTCAGCGGGGAGCCTGCTTCCTCCTCTCTCTCTCTGCCTGCCTCTCTGCCTACTTGTGATCTCTCTCTGTGTCAAATAAATAAATAAAATCTTAAAAAAAAAAAAAGAAACATGGTTCTAAGATAATCAGTAGCCTTAGTTATCATTGGAGTGAGTGCTGGAGATGACTGGGGTTAACACTGGGATATAGAGCTTATTATGGAAATTTTGGCAAGTTTTATTTCTTGCCCAGCTGAGTTTGTAGTTTGAGATTTGTACCCACCATATTTCCCAAACTGAACGCATGATTTCCATCTTCCACCTAACCTACTTCTCTGCCTTGGTCTCCTAATTCAGGGAATGCCGCCAGCATCAACCCAAGTAACTAAACTAGAAAATGTATTTAATACAATTAATTAATTGACTTTTTTCTTACCTTATCTTCACAAGTATTTAAACATAACAATCTCTGTATCCACTCTTGAATCTATTCACATCTCTCCTTGCCCATTCACTTACACACTCCTCATGAAATCTAGGGTCCAGGGGGTGAGGCATATATCTAATGAATAACATGAATAACTAATTTATAACTATGTTCAGTGCTATAAGGGAGAGTACAGGGGGAGCAGGGTGTCAGAGAAGGCTGCAGAAGGAAGTGACATCTGGGCTGAGACTTTAAAGCTTGTAAGACCTGGTGGCAGAAAGTGGGAGACCATATGTGTTCCAGCCAGAAAGACCAGTTTGTATGATAAGCTTTCATACAACTGCATGTGTTAGAAGAAAATGGACAGAGATTATGATGTGTAGGAGAAACTGAAACCTTTTATTTGGATTACTGCAACAGCCTCTTAGCTTCTTTCTCTTCCTGGAGTTTCATTTTCCTAAGGTTCTTTTCAGAAGATCACAATAAGCAGGTTCTATGCAAAGTATAAATTCCACCATGCCTCTCTTCCTTAAAATATATTAGTCTTGGGGCACCTGGGTGGCTCAGTTGGTTAAGCAACTGCCTTCGGCTCAGATCATGATCCCAGAGACCAGGTATTGAGTCCCACATCAGGCTCCCTGCTCAGTAGGAAGCCTGCTTCTCCCTCTGAAGAAATAAATAAAATCTTTAAAAAAAAAGTAGTTTTTCCTTACCCAGAGGGGATATGTTCCAACAATCCTGGCGTATGCCTGAAAGCAAGGAGAGTACCAAATCCTATATATATTATGTTTTTTCCCTCTACATGCATACGCGCGATAGAGTTTAATTTTCTTTATGTTTAATTTATTAATTAGTCACAATAGGAAATTAACAGCAATAACTTGTAATAAAATGGAGCAATTATAACAATATAGTTAGTTATTCCCGAACAACATGGGGATTTGGGTTGTTGACCATGCAGTCAAGAATATGCATTTAACTTCTGATTCCTCCCCCATTTTTTTAAAGACTATCTATTTGACAGAGAGAGAGAGAGAGAGAGAGCGAGAGAGAGAGAGAGCGCATGCGCACTACTAGGCAGAGTGGCAGGCAGAGGTGGGGGGAGAAGCAGGTTCTCCACTGAGCAGGGAGCCCAATGCGGGTCCCAGGACCCTGGGATCATGACCTGAGCCAAAGGCAGTCGCTTAACTGAATGAGCCACCCAGGCATTCCCACTCGTCCTAAATTTAACTAATACTGTTGACCAGAACCTTCTCTACCAAGAACATAAACAACCAATTAACATATATTTTGTATATGTGTTACACACCATATTCCTACAAGAAAACGTTAAGAAAGTCATAAGAGAAAATATATTTACAGTGCTGTATTTATCCAAAATAAAAACAACAACAAAAAACCCATGTCTGAGTGGACCTGCAGAGTTCAAATGCATGTTGTTCAAGGGTTAACTATATACTATTATTAATACAAGTTATGTGAAACTGGTTTCTCTCTCAAAATATCTATTGTACTGTGCTCACCCTTCTTGGGGTTTCATGAGATGATAAAATGCGTCTGTGAGGAGATGAAGTGAGGTGAATGATGCAGGCATTGTGACGTCAGGCTCCCACAGACCTTCCAACGATAAAGTTCATCTACTTCCAGTTCCTGGTTTACCGTGGGTAACTGAAGAGAGGCGCTGGCGGCTCAGTCAGTTAGGCAACTGGCTCTTGATTTTGGCTCAGGTCATAATCTTGTGGGTCTTGAGATCAAATCCTGTGTTGGGATTAGTTAGGAGTCAGTTGGGATTCTGTCTTCTCCCTCTGCCCCTTCCCCTGATTGCTCATGCTTTCTCTCTTTCACTCTCAAAATGAATAAATAAATCTTAAAAACAAAAAGATAGAAACCTTGGAAAGCAGAACTGCAGATAAAGAAGACACACTAAAAGACTCTCCAAAACCTTCAGGATAAACATGTGATCTTCCCAGCATGGTATTAAAGCCCTTTTGATGTGGTCTCTGTGTTGTTCTCATTCTGGCTTATTTTCATCCTTGTACTTTCTGGTGCAGCTGCTTCTAATCGGAAAGTCCTTAATCCTGGAATTCTGTTCAATCATTCAGATTCAGGTTTGTTTGTTTTTGTTTTGTTTTTAAAGTAATCTCCACACTCAATTTGGAGCTCAAACTCATGACCCCAAAACCCTAAGCTCAAGGGTTGCATGCTTTATTGACTAAACCCAACAAGGCACCCCCATCAGACTCAGTTTTTAAGGCTTCTTGGAAAGCCACGTTATAATACTCTGCATGCCTCTTACACAGTACTTGGCACAGTCTTGAAGTTCATTCACTTGGCAAAAAATATTAATGAGGAGCTACTATTACTAGGCCCTGCTCTAGACACTGGAGGAACTGCACCCAATATAATAGATAGTATGTCACCATCTCTCAGGCTGTAAGAATCCAGAAGACAGATTGTGTCTGAATCATTCCTGTATTGACAGATAGCATAGCAGCAGTGCCGAATATAATGAAACTGAACTGAACTGAGGTCAGTTTCAAGACCAGGCCAACTCCAATGCTCGTGCTCTTTCAGTACTATGTGGAATCCAGATCAATCTGAAATCTATTAAAATAAAAATAGTAGCACTATTAAGAAAAGTGGCGGCATGGATCACAACTAACTGGGACCTGGTTCATCATAATGCTAAGTAAATGATGTTACTTTGCCAAATATTCCTTAAAACTATCATCCTTGGCTTAATGATTTACCCACTGGCCTATCACAATTTTTTCACCACTTCCTTCTTGCTTTCCAAACACACTCTAAATTCAGAAACACTTACTACTATGTGGTTCACAGGAGGAAAAATTAGATGTAACCTAAATGTCTTTCCAGAAGGCACCTGTTAGATAAGGTAAATTCTTTCAAAGTGTTATTACATAATTCCTTTTTTTTATTATTACATCATTCTTAAACATAAGTTAGTATCAAGTATACTGACATGGAAAGATGTCCATATATCACTAAGTGGAAGAAACATATTACAGAATAGTATGTAGAGATCAATTTTATTAAAATATATGTGTGTATGACATGTACAGGAAAAAACCTAGAAGGATTACAAAAACTTCACTAAAGTTTCACATTAGAGGTATGTTTTACTTCTAATTTCTGTACTTTTGTATTGTTTGAATTTTTTATAACAAGCTTGTATTATTTTCATAAAAAGCAAGAAAAAGGTGAAAATAGGAGAACAAAGGTGAAAAAGGAGAACAAAGATGTTCTCATAAACCATTACTACTTAAATTCCTATGAATTTTAATAAAAGTCAGTTAGTGCGAACACAATTTCTGGTATTAGTAAAGTTGGAGTGATCTATGATTATGCTAATCCTGAAACTTAAAGGCTTAATGGTAGGTAAAATACGGAGAAATTTTCAGATTTTACTTCCATCTCTGATTTCCTTTGATTGACTTTTTAAAAAAGTTTTTATTTATTTATTTGATAGAAACACAGCTAGAAAGGGAACACAAGCAGGGGGAATGAGAGAGGGAGAGGCAAGCTTCCTGCTGAGCAGGGACCCTGATGCAGGGCTTGATCCCAGGACTCCAGTCCTTTGACTGACTTTTGATCATGCCATTTCACTTCTGTCTATACCTTCATATGCTAATTAGGTAATTAGGCTCAGTGTTATGGGAAGCATTAATGCATTATAGTAGGATGGCTTGGGAGGGTAGCACTTGGGAAGCTACTGACTGATTCAATAAAGTTTCTAATGTACATGGTGGATTTCTTGTTATTAAATGGGTGTTCAGAGTCAAAAGTAGAGGATAGTATCCAAAAATGGACTCGAAGACCTAAAATGATGAACACCAGAGAAATCCCATCACAGAGAATATTCCTAAACAGTATTGTGCATGTTTACTGTACCTAGGATGGAGAGGTAGCAAAGTGACCTGGTCTGAATTCAGTTTCTCAACATATTACACGGTCTGTGACAAGGTGCAGGGAATGGGGCCAACTACAATTCCAAAGTTCACTGCATTCCATTGATAAAGGATACAGCATATTAAAATAGACCAAAAATCTTTTAAAAATATTATAAAATGTGTTTTTCACTTAACCTACAACAATTTACATGCTTACAGTCTGGCTGTAAGTTTAAAATTACAAAAGCTGGGGGCGTCTGGATGGTTCAGTCCGTGGGCATCTGCCTTTGGCTCCGGTCAGGATCCTGGAGTCCTGGGATCGAGCCCCACATCAGGGTCCCTGCTTCTGCCTCTTTCCTTCCCCCTGCTTATGTTCCCTCTCTAGTTGTATTTCTCTTTGTCAAATAAGTAAACTCTTTTAAAAAAATAAATTAAATCAAATTAAATTAAATTAAATTACAAAAGCTGTGTAAGAGGCTGTGTTTTGGAGGTCATATATGGGCCGAGAAGATTCAGACATTTTTGCGGATAATTTGTGTTCATGCTAACAGCGTTCCTCCATACCTCCCAGTACAGAGAGAGGCACATAGAAGTGGACATGCCAATGAGGGAAACTGGGCCATTCATAACTGAACCCTGGAGGAATAATTTGTCAACCCATGAATCTTTTTTGTTTAAAGAAGTGGTCAATTTTCCAGTGTTAGTCCTATATGAAATTTATTTTTTTAAAGATTAATTTATTTGAGAGAGAGTGCAAACATGTGAGAATGAGCATGGGGAGGGGCGGAGGGAGAGGAGAGAGAAAATCTCAAACAGACTCCCTGCTTAGTGGGGAGTCTGACATGGGGCTGGATCCCGGGAGATCACGACCTGAGACAAAAATCACAGTCGGACGCTCAACAGACTAAGCCACCAAGGTGCCCCAATCCTAGATGAAATTTAAGAACTGATCAAAGAGATAAAATCTTAAATTCAAATTTATAATCATGGGTTTAACTGAGGAAAACTTAATATAACCAGGAAAGTTTTCTACTAGAAAGGAGGTTAGAAAAGAAGCTCAAAAACAGTAATCATCCTTATTATGTTCAAATAAAGAGGTAATAGGACTAGTATAAAATGTTTGAGATTAAGAAATCAAATCTTATGTTAATTTTTAAAATGGAACATAGAGGGGTGCCTGCGTGGCTCAGTCGTTGAGCATCTGCCTCTGGCTCAGGTCATGATTCCAGGGTCCTGGGATGGACAGCCCCTCAGGCTCCCTGGTTGGCAGAAAGCCTGCTTCTCCTTCTCTTACTCCCCCTGCTTGGTTCCCTCTCTTACTGTGTGTCTCTCTCTGTCAAATAAGTAGATAAAATCTTATAAAAAAATAAAATAAAATGGAACATAGACAAAATGAAGATTTTTTTAAAATATGGGGAATTTTAAAACATACAAAACAATAAATGGATATAGAACTATATATACACTATGACACAAAGATATAACATGCAAAGAACAAATGCTTGATAGATATACATTAATACTTAAGGCTCATTATTTTGGGGGGAGGACTATAGGGGATTTTCATTTGTTTATACTCTTCTGTGTCTGCCAAGCTTTCTACAATATATACTACTTCTATACTTAAAAAATTGAGATGAATGAACACCAAATTTATTGATCCAATTTGTCTGTACCTCATCATAATTAAGGATGAGATCATTTCGAAGTTAAAATTATAATCACTTTTTATCTGTTACATAACTTTTAAATTTAAGAAAACTATTTCTTCAGAGCAGGGTTGTTTCTGAAACATTCCTCTTAAAAATGTTTTTATTTTCATTAACCAGTCCTTTCTTCATACAGGTAGCGTTTATGGAGTACTTACTTAGTGCCCAGTCTTGTGCCAGGTACTGGGGACACAGCAGGGAAAAAATGGGCATGGGCTCTTGCCTTATGAAACCCAATGAGGAGAGAGACCCATTAAATGGATAAAATGTGAAACTTCCTAGGAAGAAAGAGGAGCTTGGAAGTAATTTTTTTTTTTTTTAATACCAAAGAGAATGCCTCTGTGAGTTTCTAATTTTTTCCAAGATAGGTAGTTGAGCCTCAATTCAGACTGTCTGGGAACCACCAGAATGCAATAGCAGGACCACAAGTGGTAGTCAACAGAGAATGAGAGGACCTCCGTACCTGGGCAGTGACCTGAAACAGGTAAGGCTGTGCTGGTGCATAGGCACAGGAGCTGAGTGGGTTGTGGATGCTTCAGTCATTTGTCCTGCCAAGTTACATTTACTGAGGACCTTCTATGGGTGGAGCATTGTTTCAGGGAAAGGGGATAAATGGAACAGTGTCCCTGACAAGGGTTACACCATCTAGAAAGGAGACAAAGAAAAACGAATGCTGATACAAGTGAGTGCAAATCCATGTGAGAGTCCAGAGAAGGAAGCTCTGATTCTACCTGATTGTGTTTTACCTGAGTGTTATCTGAACAGGGTCTTCAGGGACAAGAAATAAGAATTTGCAAAGCAGAAAGTGGGGAGGAGAAAAGCAACCTAGTTAAAGGGTATAATATTTGCATAAAATGTTTAGGAACAAGGGCAATTCTGAGAACAGCAGTTAGTATGGGGCTAAAACAAAGACTAAACGTGGGCAAGTGATGCATTTAATGGAAATTATAGAATTTACATTATGGCTGAAACTTTGCTAGTTGCTATAAATAAGAAAAAGGCATAGTTGCTGCTTTCAAGGATATTTGAGTTCAGTGGTGGAAATAGGAAATAAAATCAGCAATTACAAATCTAGCACAGTAAGTGTAGGAGAAATGATAAGGAAGATCCTGGACACCTCTTCAGAATCAAGGTAGAAGTAGGAATGGGTAGATGATTAATCAAAGTGGTACGCATAGGACTGTACAATGGGAACACAGAAAAGACACTAGATATAGTTCTGAAGGATTCAAGCTTTCTAACACAAATATTTTATTATGTTCCTCAACTGTTGCAGATTTTTGGGTAATTAAGTTTTAAACATTAACTTATTATAAAATAGTATACTCAGATAGTATAGCAGTGACTAAAACAAAAAATTCCTGATTTAAAGAACACTAAAGCTATTCTTTAAGCAACATAATGATGATGATGGGTTCATCATACAGACACACACACACACACACACAGAAACACACACACACTGTTGTGCTACACTTCTCTCTCTCTCTCCCTCTCTCTCTCTCTCTCCCTCTCTCTCTCTCTCTCTCTCTCTCTCTCTCTCTATATATATATATATATATATATATATATATATATATGTGTGTGTATTTTAAGTAGGCTCCATGCCCAGCGTAGAGCCCAATGTGGAGCTTGAATTCATGACCCTGAGATCAGGACCTGAGCTGGACCAACAGTTGGATGCTTATGCAACTTAATCACCCAGGCGCTCCACTATGCTTTTACCTCTTGACAAAATATTTTGAACATTTTTCTACATTAGTATATATTAGTCGACCATATTCTCTTTCAAGAGCTGTATGGTACAATGGAATATTACGCCTCCATCAGAAAGGATGAATACCCAACTGTTGTAGCAACATGGACTGGATTGGAGGAGATTATGCTGAGTGAAATAAGTCAAGCAGAGAAAGTCAAATATCATATGGTTTCACTTACTTGTGGAGCATAAGGAGTAACATGGGGCAGTAGGAAAAGGAAAGGAAATGTGAATTGGAGTAAATCAGGGAAGGAGATGAAACATGAGAGACTTTGGACTCAGAAACAAACAGAGTTTTAGAAGTGAGGGGATGGGGGGATGGAGCCTGGTGGTGGGTATTGAGGGCACGTATTGTATGGAGCACTGGGTGCGGTGCATAAACAATGACTCTTGGAACACTGAAAAATTAAATAATGTAAAAAAAAGAGCTGTATGGTATTCTATTATATGGATGTACCTTAGTATTTTAATCAGCACTCCGTTGATAGATATTTAAGTTTTCTAGTTTTCTCTATTACAATTACTTTGGAAATGAATACCTTTGTTTATATATCATTGCATACTTGGGCTAACATTACTTTGGAGCAAATTACTTAATCTCTTTGTGGCTGATAGCTACAAAATCATTGTGAGAATTATCAAACTAATTTACTTATTTAATTAAAAGTTTCTTCCATAGAGCATGGCTAAAGAAATGCTCTCTTAAATATTATAATGTTATGTTCATTAATAAATTAAAATAATTACGTAATAAATCCTTTCTTTAGTTTTCACTATACGTATAAAATAAAATAATAGAAAACATGCTGGCTGGAGATAGGTTCTTGTATTTAATTGTTCAGTTTGCTTTTTATTTTTTTAAGATTTTACTTATTTGTCAGAGGGAGAATGAGCAAGCAAGCACAAGCAAGAGTGGCAAGCAGAGGGAGAAGCAGGCTCTCTGATGAGCAAGGAGCCGCCATCCGGGACTCCATCCTAGTATCCTGGGATCATGACCTGAGCTGAAGTCAGGTGCTTAAACGACTGAGTCACCCAGGCATCCCCTGTTCAGTTTGCTTTTTTAAAAAATGACTAGGAAAGTAACAAAGTTCGGTGCCTGGGCCGCTCAGTCAGTTAAGCATCTGCCAGGTCCAAGCGTTCTGGGACTGAAACTTATGTTAAGCTCCCTGCTCAGCGAGGAGTCTGCTGCTCCCTCTCCTCTCTTCATGCTCTCTCTCTCTCAAATAAATAAATAAAATCTTTAAAGAAAATGAAAAGTATAATAGTCTCTGATGAAATATAAAGAATAAAATACAGATCCTCTATTATTCTGCCACCTAGTAATAAGCATGGTTAACATTTTCAAAACTTAGAGTTTGTTCGTTGATTTATACTTCATTTAATCAAAAATAGAACATTAGGTATTTTCTATAACCTTTTATTTTTCTTATTGGTATGCTGTGAAACATTTCATATGATCATTTTCTTTCTCCATTTTTTTTTTTAAAGATCTTCTTTGTCTGTCAGATAGACAGCACAAGCAGGGGGAACAGCAGGCAGGGGGAGAAGCAGGCTCCCTGAGGAGCCAGGAGCCTGATGAGGGACCCCATCCAGGACCCTGGGACCATGACCAGAGCTGAAGGCAGACACTCAACCATCTGAGCCACCCAGGCTTCCCAACCATTTTCTTTTTACAAAGAAGTACATCATGATGTTTATTAACTTATATGTTATCTCTACTTCCAACATGGGGCTTGAACTCATGACCCTGATATCCAGTCACATGCTCTACCAACTGAGTGGTTCAGGTAGTTCTACATCATCATTTTTAATGGCTTTGTATTTTATAAAGGGATGTGTTGTACCGTAATTTATTTGCTCAGTCTCATTTATAGGAATTTAGGTTGTTGCCAATTTTTTGGGTAGTTATAAGCAATATGTCAATGAATGTCTTTAAAATTGTTGGAAACCTTTTCCCCTATTTTATTAAAATTAATTCAAAGATGTATAACAGTTGGGCAAAGGGTATCTTAAAGAACTCTTTTTTTTAAAAATGAAAGCCAAACTATCTTCCAGAAACGCTGTACAGATTTGGTTTCTTGATATGGTTATGCAAATACCTATTCCTTCTACCCTCATATACATTCTTTTAAAATCCTTGCCAATCTAATGTGAAAAGTAGTATCTCATCGTTTTATTTTCATTTTAAAAAAATCTATTGAGGTATAACATCTTTTCATATAATTCCTGACATACACGACTAGCTTTTTTTTTAGTCCTCTGACTTTCTAAGAGGTAGTTTGGTTATCTTTTCTTTCATGATTTGTAAGAGCTCTTGATATACTTATGATGTAAATCGAACATTATTAGATATTAAGAGTAATAGCTGAGTATGCATAATTAAATATTAAGCAGTTTGTTGTAAATGTTACAATTGTTTCTCCATTGTTATTTAATTTTATGCCTTGTGCCATTGGAAAGGCACATTTTGTGTGTATGCTCAAATTGCCAATTTTCTGTTTCTTGAATGCACATCATGCTTAGAAACAGAGGAGAAGCAGGTCCTGTCCCAATACATAAATTATTTATACTGAAGTACTGTGGTGTGGTGGAAAGAATGTGGGTTAAGACCCCGCACATTTAAGATGGGTGGCGCTCAGCTTCCATATCGTGCAAGTACATTACTTAACCTGAACCAATTTTCTCATATGCAAAACGCGACAAGTAACACCCACTTCATAAATTCCTATAAAGACAAAATGTCTAGCACAGACAAGGCACCCAGCTTGTGTTAATGCTCTTTACTTTGCTCTAGGCAAGGCATTAATTGCCAGAACTGTCTATCTCTCCGATGCAGACTAAATTAAAAGGTTGGGAGGCATAAATTTTTGTTGAGTTTATATTCAAACATTCTATCAGGGAGCTTTTAGAAGTAGCCTTTTAAACAACAAACCCCATAATGCACATAAAAGGACCAAAAAAGTTTCTGTGTATAAAGCTTTCGTGGTTATGGGGAAGTGCGGAGAGCCACGGGACTTTTTATTTCCTCGATTTTCTCTCCTTGAGATACCCCCCCCATCTTCCCCTAAGGACATCTGGGGAAAGGACATTTCTTCCTCTTAGAAAACTAACTTCACAGGTTTCAAAATGAGCCTTTAGTTACAAAGCGAAAAAGTATCGCACTTAAGAGAACTGTGAATACCATGAAATTCACAAAACAACAACAACAACAACAGTGTGGGGTGTGCGGGCCAGAGACACTGTTGAAATAATCCTTATCTCCTGTAGATTTAGCAGTTAGAAAGATGGGCACGGCTACATCTAGTAGCCATTTCTACCCTTTCAGAATCTGCGCTTAGCTGCCACCGAGTTAGTCTTCTTTTGTCAGCTACCTGCCTCCCGCAGAATTATTTACGTCTGACACACTCGTATTTGCATACAATGTGGATCCGTTGCTTGTGGGCGTCCAATTAGCCTCGCGCCTGCACGGCCAGCGCTCCGCCCGAGCAGGGTAGAGTACTGCCGAGCATGTGATCACCCTTCCGCCCAGAGCCCGAGCGCTGTACCGGGCGAGTGGAGCGCGCAGTGGCGGCTCCGAGCGTCCAGCCTGGGAAGACATCGCGGCGCGCGGCAGTCTAGCTCGCGCGACTGCCTCCTGGCTCAGCCTTTCCCTCTCACCCTCCGGAAGGCCCCACCATCCCAGGCTCCCGGGCGGCCCCCGGCGGGGGAGGGGCAGGAGGTGGGGCTCCTCAGGGAGCGGCGGGGAATTCCCCCTTCCACCGAACGTTCCCGATTGTTCACCATCCTCACGTCAGCAGCAGGGGGTAATCCCCGACTCCAGCTGCTCCTGACGTCACTGCACGGAGCCACCGCCCCCCACGCGCCCCTACCTCCGGGGCTTCCTCGACGCTCCGCCCCCAGACGTAGCCACGCCCCATTCCCCTCCCCCCAGCCGCCCGACGTAGAGGGCGGAGCTTTTTCGGCCGGGGCGTGAGCGGTTGCTTGGGCCAGAAGGTTCTCTGGTGGAGGCGCTCCTCCTGCTGCCCCGCCCAGTAGGTTCGTTCACACCGCTTCTTCCACACCCTTTCTCCCTCCTCCATCTCCTCGCCCCGCCTTTCCCCTCCCTTCTTCTCAGCCCCTCTAGTTCCTTCCCCGCCTCGCCACCTTCTACGATCTCGCGAGACTTGACCCAGAACATTGCGGATCGGGTCGGCGCCATTTTGGGACTGAGACTGGTTGTGGGGGAGGGAAAAGCGGCAAAAGGGGATTATTCAAAGTACCGAAAACCTCCTCCCGGGATCGCGCGCAGCGGCACCCCCAGGCCAGGGGCACCTCTGGTGTGGAGAAGGTAACACCGTTCTCTGTGCTCCGCGCTGGAGTCTGGGGAAGGAAGGGGGGTGCCCCTGTCGGCGTTGGGGCTTGAGGGGTCGGGAGCGGCGTTGGCGGCGCGAGGTGTGAGGCTGCCCGCGGACCCGGTGTGTGTGTGGGGGGGTGGCGGAGAGCGAGGAGAGAGACGGAAGGACGGTTCTGAGGGAGGCCCCTTTGGATATTTGTTCGGCCCTGGTGGAATGGGGGTGGCGGTTGTAGGGAGGGGGTGGATGGCTTAGGCTTGATGGCTGGGGGATGTTTGGCGGAGGCTGAGAACGAATCCGACGCCCTCCGTGCTGGGTCTTCCTTCCTCCGGCCTTTTCGCACACGCCCGCCTCCTTTGGCACTACTGCTCCTCTCAGAGGACTGAGACAGTCGAGGCCGAGTTGTGGCCTTTGCTTGTTTCTACAGTTGCGCCCGCTCTTCCCTCCTCTCCCGGGTCCCTGGTCCTAGCTGTATATTGAGTCTAATGCTACCATGACCCCCGGAGTATTGTGGGGCCTGAAGGGATCTATTCTGGTTTTGAAGAGAACCATTCTAAATGGGATTTACGAGAACGGTTTCGTACCTTCCACCCCCTCAGTGTTTGGAGAAACCTGTTTTCTTAATTTAAGGAAATGGGGACGGACACCTTTATCCCACAGCTGCCCTCAGAAGCTAGGACATCTCACCCTCAGGCGAATTTAAGAAATGTTCTTGCCTCATATCTCACCTCCCTACTTTCTTCTACCCGTAGTGGCGAAAATGTATCTTTTCATTTAGACATACTAATTTGGAGAAAACGTCTTTCTCTTTATATCCTTTTTTCCCCCAAGTTGTATTTACTAATGCTTCATGGCACCACACCTACCTGTTCCTTTTCTTTGGGCCCAGTGAATTGAAAATAGAGAAAATCTTTTTAAAAGGTTTTGGGCCAGTTTCATAGTTTAAATTTTTACTCGGAAAGTATAGGAAGTTTATATAATTCCCTGTATTATATCCGCACCTCCTTCCCAGTTGAAATCACTCCTTGTTCTCCGTAACATCATCTCCCATTTTTCCTTCTTTTATTCTGAAGTCTTTTTCATCCAGTAGGTTGTTTTGGGGCTCTTGGTTGGGCTGAGCCTTTTTTCAGACCCCAGTAGAATTTCGCAGAAGTGAATTTCTCTCCAGAAGCTGACTTTTGAAGATGGGGATTTATTTGTAACTGAAAATTAAAATTCAGTGTGTAATTTTTTTTTTATAACTTTTACAGGTGATTGAATTACTCATATATGAAGATCATCTTCTAGGTTTTGTGTAAAAGGCCCCGGATATTTGAAGTGGCCATTTTGGGATTACAGTGTTTTTGGATAATTATGCCCCAGAAGTTTATTAAAAGTGGCAAGAATCATCTCTGAAGTGAATTTATGGTAGTGAACAATTCTACAAGCTACTTAAAGAGACCCAGGCATTTCTTCAGTATTTTGGTTCAGACGGATTATATAACTGGTTAAATTATTTCAGCTGGTGGTGTTTTTGCCTCTTCCCCGTACCCCCACCCCTCTCCTGTAGTTGTTCTTCAGCCAAAACTATAAGATATGTTTCATTTGTGTACTGAATAGTTTCGGCAGTTTCAAATTACTGTTTAAATATCGCTGAAGTTTCTTGGCAGTTTATTTTTACCTTTATTAAAAGTTTTAGGACTTTTTGACCTCAGCCCTTTTCATGTCACAATGGGACAGCTTTTCTAAATGAAGACATTGAAAGAATACAGAGTTTTTTCCATTTTATCTTTTATTTACGTGGAAATTTAAGATGTTGCAGTTTTCCAGCAGCATGGTAGTATTGAGATAGCTGTGTGTCTCTCTATATGCTGATATTTAGGAATGCTCTTCAGATGTGAAATTTTCTTTTTGTTTTTGCTTTTTGGGTCATAAATTGGATATTTCACCTGGAGTGGATTAGTACAACAGTGGCAAGTACATGGAATAATAAAGAAGACTTTAAAATCTTAAATCCAAGGAACTTGGCTCATTCTGGAGATAGCCATATGAAAACTTTAAAACAGAAGTATGGGTAGCTGACTTGAAGTAACTCTATGTCAAATAGTCATAGGTTAAGTATCTTCAAAGAACTTGGATATTACTTCAGAGGATACAAAATAAAAAAACAAACTGGAAAACATAAAGATTACAGAGAAAATCCCAACACCTTCCTGTGCGGTCCTGTTGGAATTTGTAAGTATTATATGGTGAGCAAATCATATTCATTGGTGAACTGTAATGAGAGTCAGGTTTATTCTCTGTTGGAAGCCTTTCAGTTTCTTGGAATAATACTGCTTGGCTTCAATTTCCTGGACAGTCTGAAGACAACCATTAAGTAAATTGAAATGCAGAAAGAGTTAAAATTTAGGAATATTTCAGATCACACATTCCATTTTTTAAGTTTTTGTGCTTACAAAGTGAAAGTCCCTATGGTGAGTATTCATTTTAATTTTTATGGATTGATAGATTGGTAAAAAGGTTAGGAAAAACAAATATTTCATGTGTCTTGCTAGCCAGTTTTAATTTATAAATGTGACTTGAGGCTGCTTTCTAAAGGGAGTTTAGAGTTGCTGTTTAGTTTGTTAGAGTAAATTATAATGTATGACTTGGTTTTTAAATCTGATTTTCATAATAATTCATAATTCTTTTAAGTAACTTGATACATTTTCTTTTGAAAATATATCTGACTTAAGTTTATAAACAAAACTTAAAAAGATGAAGTATTGTAATCCTTTGACAAATGAGAATTATGTTTTAATAATAAAAATTTTATTGTATTGGATAGTGTTTTTAGTTATCCTTAGTTATTATACATAGTTTTTCAGTGTTTCCTAGGCATGGGAATGTTTCTTATTAAAAAGTCATTAAAATTTATTTTTTAAGCACTATTAGTAAATATATCAGTGTAGCTAAAATTAGAGTTTATTTCCTTTAGTTACCTTTCTTAGATAAAAGATTGTAATTTTGAAATCTTGCCAGGATGACCTTATAACTTGTCAGTTGTTCCCTTTATTCCAAAGTACAACTTTTTTTCTATGCTATTGGATCCTTTTATCTTACTCACAGCAGAAGAGGTAGTAGAGTCCAGAAGAATATAGGTATCCAAAAAAAGCGTTTATTTTCTATGTAAAACTGAGATTAGAATTAAGTAATTCTCTCTGTTAAAATAGACTGGGTTATTTGTGTTTTGTGTGTCAGAGCTGTGTGTAGGACTTCTAATTGAGCTTCCACCTTGATTTATATTAAAAAAAAGTGGCGAGACTGTTGTCCACCTTTTCGCTTCAGAGAGACTGCTATTACATGCATTTCTCAGTTTAATGGCTTCAAGTTACTTCTGTAGGAATATATCTCTTAAATGTAATTAAAAAGTTGAAGTGGGGGTGCCTGGGTGGCTTAGTGGGTTAAGCCTCTGCCTTCGGCTCAGGTCATGATCTCAGGGTCCTGGGATGGAGTCCCACATCAGGCTCTCTGCTCAGCGAGGAACCTGCTTCCCCCTCTTTTTCTGCTTGCCCCTCTGCCTGTTTGTGATCTCTCTCTGTCGAATAAATAAATAAAATCTTTAAAAAAAAAGTTGAAGTGGAAATGGTCTTTTTTCATAGAAAAGAGCCTTATTTATTATTATTTTCCTTTAGATTATTCCTCCTGGTGGTACCCAAAGTCACGGTATCAGGATAAAGAGAATTCCTGAGACAGGGTTTTTAAGAATTAACTTTAATCTTTGAATGGTCTAACACTGGTAAACTTTGCTTACAGCAGTTGTTCATGGACAGATTTACTGACTTGACGTTTTGATAAATATTTTATTATATTCTTGGCATCAAAATAGCAATAGTAATTGGAACAGTTACTGGGTGCATTTCCTCCCCTCCCCCACCCTTTTTCCTCCTAGCTACCCTATCCTTTTTTTTTTTAATTTCCTGTGCCTAAACTGTAGTTCTAAAAGTAATCATAGTAATTAATATTTATAGATAATGATTGTGTCATATATTTTGCCGTGAACTTTATGTAGCATACTTTAGCTCTTAGAATAATTCTATGAAGAAAATGCTATTATAGTTAAAGTTGTACAGATGAGAAAATTAAGATTTTGGGAGATTGACCCCAGGAGAAAGTAATTTGGTTAGGACTAAGGTTAGGTGGAAGTCTTGATCAAAACTCTGACTCTGATTGAAGGGCTCCATACTCTAATCACTGCGCTCTACTGCTTTCTTGTGAATTGTACTTCGTTAACTCCTATTTGAGCATTATCCCTGATATTTTTGTTTTTTCTTTTATATACTGATCCTCTTTGTTAATATTGATTACTAGTGGAACTTGGAGTTCAGCTTAAAAGTAGAAGAGATGGTATTGTTAGTGTTGCTGTTTGTTAGTAAACTATCTGGTAAAATTTTAGGTAATTAAAATGTAGTTTCAGGTTGTATTCCTATCTTATACACCAGCATCCTCTTTGCACATGTATGAAGCTGAATGCCTGTTAGCTTTTACTTTTTCCTCAGGTTTTGAACTGAGATTAGTCCATAGATTTTTGTACTTAGAGTTCCTGAAGAGTAAAATAACAGGAGTGAGCAGAAGAAAGAAAAAAAAAAGAGTTGGCAGAGGTAATAAAGATGGGAACCTCTAGTCTGAGAGTAAAGTTAGCAAGTACCGAATCGTAGTAACCGAAGTTATTGTTATAACCGAAGTTAGCAATAACCGAAACCCAGGCCAGATTTGTCTTTCACATAACCGCTTTTTTTCTGTTTAATTTTTGATAAAAATTTTTAGGTAACAATTTAGATCCAGGTAAGCGTAGTCATGTAGAAAAAGGGAAGCGGCTGGGAATTAGAAAGGAGTATTTTGGTTTAGTGTTTGGAAAATCTTGGAAGGGGCCTATGTGACCTTGTGTTTTTACAACTAACCTCTCTGGTTTTGGCTTTTCCAGAAAACTGATGGAAATAATTTATATGAAGGCTTTTGGTTGATTGTGAAGTGTAATATGTGTGTAATGTTTATTTTGATTTCCAGTATTTTGAGATTCTGATTCATACATGTCAAATCAGTTTTGTTACAGTCTGAAGTTGTTTGTTTTGTGTTTGTTAATGACATTACTGGAAATGCATTCATGCCCTGCCCCTTCCCATTTCCAGTTTCATTTATTAGCTTAGTTTGCCCTCTCAAGAAAGTAACCAACTAACCCATCTCTGCCTTTTAAATCCGTTCTCTTTTTCCCCCATAGTCTCTCCTATGGCCAGAGAAATCTACCTAAAATGTAGCTCTTGGTTTTGTTACTTCAGTATCCCTTACTTAGGGTGGTGGATTTGGCATATTTAGAGAGAGCAGGTTGGAAAGAGATGTAGTCTCTGTCCCTTTGTCCCCCTTTTTAAATGTTTTATATGTCAGGGTTTCCTAATGTCTGTTTTTTGGGGGCTACATAGGTGGGTGTGGGAGATTGGTTTGAAAATTCTCTAAAACTCATCATTTTGGGGGTGGTTATATACTTTTCTGGGGACAGGTCTTTTACTTTGATGTAAGAATTACTGATAAACCTTTAGTGGTTGGATGTGTTTCAGTTTTACCTGCTTGCTTTACCCCTTTTTTGTTAGCTGCCACACCCAGAAGGATAGTACAGACTTTTGCTCCATATCCTTTCAAGTAATTGCTAGTTTCTGCATCTTTTTATACAAGGTATCCCACTCATTTTCTTGTTCTTGAGTCATCTTTCTCTTCACAGCTTGGTGAGTGCTGTTTTGGTGTTTCATTTTCTGCCCTTTAATTCAGTTTACAGATTATATTTTTTGAACTCTTTTTAAAGCGTTTTCTGTATACATTTTTAGCAAGAAAAAGTTTAAAAATTGTTAAATATGTTGTGTTTCCTTTGAAACTCAGAACTTGCAAATGCACTTTGAGAATTTCTTAAACTGAGGGGCATGTGAATGGCTCAGTCTGTATGAATGTCTGACTCTTGATCACACCTCAGGTCTTTTTTTTTTTTTTTTTTCAATTGAGAGAGAAGAGCGGAAAGGGAGTGGCGGAGGGAGAGAGAGAGACTTTCAAGCAGGCTCCACGCTGGGCTTCCCCTTACAACCCTTCTTAGATCGTAACCTGAGCCAAAATGAAGTCAGCTGCGTAACTGAGTGAGCCACTCAAGGTACCCCTCAGCTCAGGTCTTGATCTCAGGATAGTGAGTTTAAGCCCTCATACGTTGTGTTGAGCTTCATATGGAGCCTACTGAAAAAAAATTCTTAAACTGAAAAAAAAATTCTTAAACTGAAAAAAAAAATTCTTAAACTGAAAAATTGTTTTGACATATGCATACTAAAGAAACTAGTTTGCTTTGCAGTTAAGTAGAAATACTCTCAGTGAGTTTAAAAAAAGTAATAGTTATTATCTCACGTGATATCTGTGCATCAGAAGTTTGGCAGCAGTTAACTGAAAGTGGTTCTGGCTCCCTCTGGGTCTTTCATAAAGTCTGTGATAGCCGGTTATCAGAGCTACAGATATTTGAAGGCTTGACTGGGGCTGGAGGATTTTTTTTCCAGGATGGTGTACTCATTGGCCTGGCAACAGTTGGTGCTGGCTGTTTGGAGAACTAGTTCCTTAGCACGTGTGGATCTCCTTTCAAATCCTTGGGTTTGTTTGTTTGTTTGTTTTAGTAATCTGTACACTCAACTTGGGGGGCTCGAACTCAGAACCCCAAGATCAAGAGTTACGTTCACTGAGTCAGCCAGGCACTCCTCCTTGAGTTCTTTAAAATGTGGCAGCTGCAGCTTCTAGATCAGATCATCTCAGAGATAGGTAGAAGCTAGGATATCTTTTATGACCTATTACAAAAGTCATTTCTGCCACATTCTTTTTGTTCTAAGCAAGTCATTAAGTGTAGCCCGAAACCAAGGGAGTGTAGTTAGGTTTCGTTTTTTCTCAAAAGAATTTGTGGACATACTCACTGAAAACCACAGTAGGAGGTAATCTTTCCCAACCAGTAGTTGTCAGCATAATTAGAATTAGACAGTCTTCACTCCACAGTTAATAGATTGGACTGTTACAACTTCAGAGAAGAACGTATATTCTAAATTTATATAAATTCAGGAGATTTAAATTTTTCTACCTTTATAGTCACAGTCTGAGCTTTGGAGGTAAGGTTTTTTTTCCCTTTTCATACTAATCTTCCAGTCACTATAATGAGGGAAATTTTTTTTATCATGGCAAAACCATAAAATTTTACCATTTTAGCCATTTTTGAGTGTATATTTAAGTGGCATTGAGTACATTCACATTGTTGTGCATTTATCACCACCTTCCATCTCCCATCTTCCCAAACTGAAACCGTTTACCCATTAAACATTAACTTTGCATATCTGCCCTCCCTAGCCCCTGGCAATAACTATTCTACTTTGTATATCTGTGAATTAGACTGTTGTACGTACTTACTAGAAGTGGAATTGTGCAGTATTAGTTGTTTTGTATCTGGTTTATTTCGCCTCTCATAATGTCCTGGAGGTTCATCCATGTTGTAGCATGTGGTAGAATCAGTTTCCTTCCTTTTTAAAACAAAAGAATAATCCCTTGTGTGTATGTATCACATTTTGTTTATCCATTTATCTGTAAATTGACATTTTGGTTATTTCTACCTTTCTGACATCATGAATAATGCTGCTGTGAACATGGGTATACAAATACTTCTTTGAATACCTCCTGTTTTTTGTTTTCTTTTTAATTCCTTTTAATTCTTTTGGGTATGTATCAGAAGTGGAATTGCTGGTTCATATGGTAATTCTATTTTTAATTCCTTGAGGAACCACCATCTTGTTTTCTATCAAAGCTGCACTATTTTTTTATTCCTACCAGCAGTGCACATGGGTTCCACTTTCCCCATATTCTTTCTAACATTTGTTGTTTTTGATAATAGCCATCCTAGTGGTTTTGATTTGCATTTCACTAATGATTACTGATGTCTTCTTACTTGCTTATTGGCCATTTTGTGTCTTTGAAGAAAGATATATTTAAGGCCTTTAATTAACCATTTATAAATTGGAGTTGTAGGAGTTCTTGATATGTTCTGGAAGTCACCTGTCACAGTGACTAGATTTTGATAAATATTATTTATCAATGCTTACATTGTAGGCTGTTTTAAGCCTTTTAAGTGAATTTACTACTTTAATCCTTATGGTTCCTGTGGGTGGGATTGTCTTACTGTTCTTGTTTTACAAATGAGAAGATGAAAGTACAAGAGATTTAAGTCGCCAGGGTCACATCAGTAAGTGCTATTTCTTTTCTTTTCTTTTCTTTTCTTTTCTTTTCTTTTCTTTTCTTTCCTTTTCTTTCCTTTTCTTTCCTTTTCTTTCCTTTTCTTTCCTTTTCTTTCTTTTTTTTTTTAAGATTTTATTGAATTATTTGCAGAGAGAAACACAGCTAGAGAGGGAACACAAGCAGGGGGAGTGAGAGAGGGAGAAGCAGGCTTCCCGCAGAGCAGGGAGCCTGATGCGGGGTTCGATCCCCGGTCTCCGGGATCATGACCTGAGCCGAAGGCAGTCGCTTAATCAACTCACCTGAGCTACCCAGGCGCCCCAGTAAGTGGTATTTCTTAATCTACACATTGTGTATATACAGAGCCTAGACTTCCAACTTTGATGGCTCATAGTTAAAGTTTAACTAGTTTAACTTTAAAGCTAGTAATTTGAGGAAAGTATGGAGAAAGTATATTTTAAAGTTTAAAGCTAGTAATATGAGGAAAGTACGGAGAAAGTATATTCTGCTTTAGCACTGGAAGATAACTTATTTTATTCTGAGCCAGCTACTGAATTTTCTTTTCCTTAGATACAGTTGTGCCTTTTTTTATAATATACTGTTAACATGGGTTTATTCCCAAGGAGTATTTTCCTTTTGGATCACTTAATAACCAGTGTTCACAGTATTTTAGATTAGAAATTGCTTTTCCCAGTTGCTGTGTGAAATAAGTGTTATTTCCACTTAGTGATTCAGGAAACTTGGAGATTAATTTCCTAAGGTCATCAGTAAGTGGCAGAGTTGGTATTTGAATTTTGCTTATCTGTATTCGTCTTTTATAGTTAATTTTTGAAGCGTTCTAAGTAGATCTTATTCTGGAGTAGTGCTGTCCAATTGAACTTTGTGAACTGAGGGAAGCATTCTACATTTGTGCTGTTTAGTATCATAGACATGTCCTTATTTGAAGTGTGGCTAGTGCAGATGAGAGACTGAATTTTATATTAAATTTTAATGTAAATTTAAACAATAGCATGTGGTCACTAGTTGCTGTATTAGCATAGTTTTAGAGACAGTGGTATAGAATCCAGTCAGATCCATAGAACTTTTATAACAAGTACTTTTTAAAGTCCCCTTTATTAACCTGAAATAAAATCTCATGTACATAGAACATATTAATACGCTTTTAAAGTGAAAAAGATAAGATGGTTCTAATAATTTTAGTAAGTAGCACATGTGATAGTTCTAGAAGACTAATGTTTCCAAAACATTCTCATAGATTTCCAAAACACTCTATTTGGCCTTCTTAAAAGAAACAAGTGATTAGTGTTCTTAAGTATTTCTGTTCTTTTAGGGAAAAAGTCCCTTAGGTGGATTAATAATATATTGATTAGAGTATGTTTCATTTATCTTTCTAATATTTACTGCCATTTCAGTTGAATGGGCAGTTCGCCAGCATTGAAGCTATCGTATAGTGTAGTGACAGTATTTGGTATTTGTAGAAATGATCAAGAGAAAAGTAATTATCAGTTTTTCTCTACCACAAATTGAAGATAAAAATCATTATTCAGTTTGGATTTGTGTACTTGGTCCTGAAGGTAGAGAGAAAATTGTGGGATTACTTTGTAATTCCTCAGAGTAGAGAGAATATAAATTTAGGATCAAAGTAATACAGGAAAACACTATTAGCTGTATGTTTTTATAATAAAAAATAACATTTTAGTAGTTGGTTTTTATGAAAGAATGTGTGCCTATTCATTTTTTTTTTAATGGAATGTGAGCCCATTTTTAAATTAGGTGTATTGAGGTATAATTTACATACAGTAAATTCACTCTTGTATAAGGTTATTTTGTTCGTTTGTTTGTTTTTAACAAATCAGTTGTATAATCCCACCACCTGAGTATGTGGAACGTTTATATCACCCAGAGTTACCTTATTGTCCTTTACAGACCATCCTCTTCCCTCAACCCTATTCTCTGGAAACCACCGGTCTGTTTTTCTTGTCTTTTGTATTGTGTATTGTTTTCCAGAATTTCATATAGAGGGAACCAAACACTGTGTATACTTTTGTTTCTCACTTCTTTCATATGTTATTGCATACATTATAATCCATATTTCTTATGGCTAAGTGGTATTCTCTTGTGTGGTACACAGCAAATGTTTATCCATTCTCTGGTTATTAGACATTTGGGTTGTTTCCGGTGTTTGGCTATTGTGAATAGAGTTTGTATGAACATTTGCATACTGGATTTGGTGAGAAGGGTTTTCATTTCTCTTAGGAAAATTACCCAACAATGTGATTGCAGGGCGTATGAGTTTTATGTGTTTGACTGCTAAAAACTTCTAGTGTCTTAACTGAGTGCTGAATCATTTGCATTTGCACTGCAATATATGTTACATAGTTATGCATTCTTGCCAGATTTTGATATCAGTCTTTCAATTTTATCTGTGGAGTGGGTGTATAGTTTGAATTTGCATTGTGGTTTTAATTTATTTCCCTAATAATGATGTGTGTTGGTGATGTCCAGATCTTTGCCCATTTAAAAAAGACTAGATTGTTTTGTTGAATTGTAAGAACTACTTATTTTGGATACATGTATATGAGATCCTTGTTTTGCACATAATTTCTTTTAATCTGTGTTTTGCCATCGTTTCCCCTTTTTTTTTTTTTAAGATTTTATTTACGAGAGAGAACATGGACTAGCGTGGGGGAAGGGCGGAGGGAGAGGGAGCAACAGACTCCCTACTGAGCAGGGAGTCGGAAGCGGGACTCCATCCCAACACCTTAGGATCATGCCCTGTGCAGAAGGCAGACACTTAACTGAACCATCCAAGCACACTGCCAGTCATCATTTTTTTAATAGTGTATTTTGAAGAGCAGGTATTGTAAATTTTGAAGTAAAATTGGTTTCTTTGTGTCCTCAGAACTCTTTCCCTAACCCAAGGTCACAGGATTTTCTCCTCCTTTCCAATAGAAATTTTATGGTTTAGCTTATACTTTTGGGTCTGTGATGCATTTTGAATGATTGGGGGTGGGTTTTGGTATGTGCTGTGAGCAAAAGGTTGAGGTTCTATTTTTCTTTTCTTTTTTTTTTTTTTTGTTTAATATTGTAGATGATGTCCAGTTGTCCCAGCTATGGTTTGTTGAGAAAGCTTTGTTACCCCTTGAATCACTTGAAATATGTCTTTTGAAAATCCATTGCCTTGTATGCGTGGAACTACTGGTGTACTTATTGTCCTTGCTGTATATGTTAAGTCTGTAGTTGATAAGTATGACTTTTTTTGCTTTATTTTAAAATCTGGTGACATCTTTTGTTTTTGAAAATCTTCATAGGAAATGTGGACCAAAATTTTTTTATGGGCCTGTGAAGACCTTTTGCAAAATAATGCCATCTTAAATTGATAGAGCAATCTTTGTGTAGCTTCCACTTTATACTTGAACATACTTTGAAGTAAATGACAATATTTCTGTGTTGGAGGTGAGAAAGGAGGATGCAGACTATCAACTTAACTGACTTTAAAACATTGATTGACCAGAGGTCCTGGGATTTCTTGAGTTTAGTCTGCTAGAGAAGATAAGATGTTTATTGCTTCAGCAAATGTTTTCGTGACTACTGTATGCCTGCTGTTTCATTTGTGCTGAGCATTTCGTAGCAGATGAGGCAAAAATGTAAGATTCCTGAACTCTACTTGGTTGGCTCTTTTCTGTGAATGCTGAGTAAATAGAGTCCTTAAGTTTGAATTGTCGTTTCATCCCTTCTAGTTAATAGTAGCTATTTGATGATGGCCAGGGCAGCCTTATAAATATGACTCTTATTTCCTGACCATATAGAACTGGTTCTTTTCCTGCTTCACAAGGTTATCATTAGACTCAAGTGAAATAATGAGTGCTGAATGCTTTGAAATTATAAAATGATACAGACTTTATTTAGCAGTATTGTTATGGAAACATCACATAGATGGTGGTTGAGGGCCATTATGATCAACCAGGAAGGAGAAGACTGGATTAGGAGCATAGGTAAATGTAAATTGAAAGGACAGAACTAAACGGAAACCAGGTTTATTTATTATTTTTTTAAAGATTGTATTTGAAAGAGCAAGAGAGAGAGAATGAAGAGGGAATGGGAAAGTCAGGAGGAGAAGCAGACTTCCCTACTGAGCAGGGAGCTTGATTTGGGGATGTGGGGCTCAATCCCAGGACCCTGGGATCATGACCTGAGCTGAGCTGAAGTCTGGTAGATGCTTAACCAACTGAGCAAGTCAAGCAGCCGAAACCAGGTATATTTAGATTGCATTTTATAACAAGTTTAAAATTGATGAAAACAATGCATTACATTTTTCTGAGGAAATACTTGTGTAAGCTACCTAGGAAATAGTACCATAGTTTATGGTATGCAAACGATCTCAAATTTAAATCTGCAGTCCACATCTCTTCCCCATATTGTACTCTTATAATTTAACGGCCTTCTTGGCCTCTCCACTTAGTTTACAAATTTAACATATCCCAAACTGCACTTTTTGAGTCTTTTATTAGTGCCATACTGTCTATTCTTTCCGTGTTCAGTAAATGGCTACATAGTCCCATGTGTTCAAGCTGAAAAACTTGGAAATCGCTTTTGATTTCTACTTTTCCTCCCATCATTAGCAAATCTATTCGAAATAAGTCTTTTTATTCCACTGCCAATGGACTTGTCCAAGCCACCATCTTCTCTAACCTGAACTATTGCTGTAGCCTTATAACTTTGTTCCTCTGCCATTCTTGAACCCCTGTAGTTTATTATTCCCAGAACAGGGTGTTCCCACTGGACCTACAAATAACATGTAGACTCTATCTACCCTGTAAGAATTATTTGTTCCTTCCATTTCTTCCTAGACCATTTGCCTTTCAAGGCCCTCTTTCTTTTCCTTCAGCACACCATTTTCCTTCCTGTCTTAGGGCATTTATGCTTGCTTATTCTGTTTTCCCTGTGTTAGCTCAGTTTTAGTTCATGTATTAGATTCTAGGTGACTCTCTAACCATTCTTTGTAAAGTGGGCAAACCCTCCTTCCTATACCCTTTGGTTTCTCTTAACTGTTTACCCTATTTCTTTCAGTGCACAGTCTCTGGCTTTCACTCATATTTATCCCATACTCTTCTGAGGGCAAGGGACCTTGTCTCATTTATTTGTTATATCCTTTGTTCACTTAATGAGTATAAAAGAATTAATGTTGTAGATAATTTAGAATAACTTATTTTTTGCCCAGAATTGAGTATGTGCAGTTGGTGTTTTTACTATAGAACTGCAGTTTAAGTGTTTGGAGACTAGAGGATATTTGTTTGGGGATTATTTATAGCCTAGTTGATTTGTTGTCAGATTATTTAGAAGCTGTTTTTTCTGCGTAGACTTAAATAATTTGTTATATGAGCTAATCTGGTTGCTATATCAAATACTGGTTTTGGATTTGCTGTTAGCATCCTGAAGGGACTGATTGGTAAGGACTTACTCATTATGACCTTGCCTTTAAAAAAGTTCCCTAGGAGGGCCCCTGGGTGGCTTAGTTGTTAGCATCTGCCTTCCTCTTGGGTCATGCTCCCAAGGTCTGGGGATTGAGCCCCGCATTGGGCTGCCTGCTGGGTGGGAAGCCTGCTTCTCCCTCTCCCAATCCCCCTATTTGTGTTCCCTCGGGTGCCTGGCTGGCTTAGTTGGTAGGGACTGTTGACTCTTGATCTTAGGGTTGTGAGATCAAGCCCCATGTTGGAAACAACTTTTTTTTTTAAAGATTTTTTATTTATTTGACAGAAACACAGCCAGAGAGGGAACACAAGGAGGGGGAGTGAAAGAGGGAGAAGCAAGCTTTCCGCCGAGCAGGGAGCCCAATGTGGGACTTGATCCTGGGTCTCCGGGATCATGACCTGAGCCAAAGGCAGTCGCTCAACCAACTGAGCCACCCAGGCGCCCCTAAAAAATAATCCTAAATAAAAATGCTTCCTAGTTTGAACTGTTGAGTTGGAGGGATTAAAATGTAGTGAAATTGTCCTCTCAGGTTTAAAAAGATAAAACACACTTTAGGTTTCAAGGAGTAACTTTGAAATAAGCGAGTGAACAGAATTTTTGGCTCCTCTCTTTCAGAAATGAGAAAGGACATGAGAATTCATTTATATTAAATTTTTTTTTTTTTTTTTTGAGGAGACATTATCTTTACTCCTCAAAGATAACAGAATGAGATTTGGGCCCACAGCGTTTCAGTTATTTTTATTAGAAATTTTCTCACTGTGATCTTGATTTGGTTCTTTTCAAGAAGAGCATGTGAAAAGTTTCTCAGAAGGGGCCTTATTTACTAAAGCTCTACAAGGATGCTAAACTTGAGGCTGTTATAGCGAGGGATGAAATGTTTCATGGAAGAGTACCTAGGTTGAAAACTACTTGGAAAGTGCATTCACCAGATAGTCAAGATGTCTTAAGGACGTTCCATATGTAACTTAGTTGCCTTTGTTTTTCCCTCTAAGTCAACTGGTTTTTGTCAGATTTTTCACATGAATCACTGTATGGTCTCTTTCATTAAAATGGAAGGGACGTTGTGAAAATGGGAAAATGTGAGTGAAAACAGTTTCAACTTAGTCCTTTAAATTAGGATGTCCAGGGACAGTTTGAGAGAACAGAGTCTTTTGGGGACAAAGTTGCCTTAGGTTAGTAGAAAGCAAGTTATGACTGCAGTGGTAGCTCAAACTGTATTTGGGAGAATGTGTTTCTTTTGTGTGTTTGGGAGATTAAGAGCTGTATTTTGTGTAAGGTTTGTTGCAGTTGTAGGTCAAGTCAGTGCCTGACATGTGAAACTAAAACTTAGACTCAGAATTTAGAGAATTACCTAAGTAGCTGTTCTTAAGGTTAAAATTTTGTATAAGGTATCTTCTAACATGTTCTCAGCTAATTTACAGTATGTGTGTATGTGTTTAGAGGCTAAGAATTTCACCTACGGCTGCTGAGAACTCTTGACAATTGGGACTTTAAGATGTGTTTCACGTCTATATAAAAACCTGTTTTTGTTTTTTGTTACGATTTTTAAAAAATTTGAGAGAGCGTGCACATGCGTGCTTTTGAACTGTTTATGGATTGACTAGTTCATAGTGTTGGGCTCATTTTCTAAATTCATTTGTTGAAGCTTGTTTACTGCTCTTAGGATGTTGCCTTTTAGGCTTACTTTACTTCCAGAAAAAGATGGGTAGTGTTAGAGGATTCAAGAAATGGTAAAGTTGAGTCAGAGTAAAGAAAATTTAAAATTACTTTGAATAACATGTATCCAGTGCAAATTACGAAAAGTACAAGGGTTTTTAGAAGTCACCCCCTCATGCCAATTTCCCAGCTGTAGTTCTTATCTGAAGAAACCACTCTTAAGTCAATAGTAACATGAGGTCCACCTTGCTCTATAGCTTTTTTACTTAAGGAAGTATCTTGGAAGGTTATCTGATATTTATATACATAAAGCTACCCTATTCTTTTTATATTGATGGCTTAATGTCTGATTAACCAGATCTCTCTTGCTGTGATTTTGTTTTTCATTTTTTTACTGTTAGGAACAATGCTAGTATCCTTGTAAATATGGTGTATGTTGTTCTTCTCCTCATCATCTCCCCCTCCCTCCTCCCCCTCCCTCTTTTCCCTCCCCTTCCCTCCTTCCCTCCCTCTCCCCCTCCTTCCTCCCTCCTCCCTCCTTCGATTTCATTTGCTTACTTGTGAGAGAGAGGAGGGGAGTGGCAGGCAGAGGGAGAAGCGGGCTCCTTCTGAGCGAGGAGCCAGATTTGAGACTCTGTTCCAGGACGCTGTGATCATGACTTGAGCAGACACGTAACTGAGCCTCGTAGGCATCCCTGGGGTACATTCTTCTAAGTGGAGTTTCTGAGTGTAATTTTGAGAGCTATGCTAAATTGCTCTCCATAGAGGTATACCAATTTAACAGTTCAGCACTAATGTGTTATCAGACTTCTTGGGCATTTTGCTTTTTTCTTTTGAATTAGAATGAAGATACTTCATATGTAAAACCCTTTTCTGTCAACTCTTTATATATTTTTTAAGTTCCTTTTTCTCCTGATGTGTAGGAACCTTTGATGTATGAAGGGAAGTTAACCCTCTGTGTGGTATTTGTGACAAGTATTTCCCCCATGTTGTTTTCCTTGACCTTGATTGTGAATTTTGTCCTGTAGAATGCTTTTTGGGTTTATGCTTATAATTGAATATATAAATATATTTTTATCATTTGTTTTGTGTGTCAACTTAGAAAGGCCTTCCTTCCCCCTTCTGAGATTATAAAATTTTTTCCCACGTTTTCTCCCACAATTAACATTGGTAGTAATGTTCCTCTTTTAGTCCTCAACTTCAGGATTTCTACTGTTCTTTGTAAATAAATCTGATGTGGTGTTTCAGCACAATGTAACCAATTATTGAATGAATTTGATGTTATAATTTAGTCTGCCGCATTTCACATTTTGGTAGTTGGAGGATAATCCCTTACCAGTAATGGCAGCTCTTATTTTTTTATTTGTTTATTTTTTAAATTTGTAATTGCCACTTATGGTACCAGAAAAAATGAGCTAATCTTGCTGCCTTCTTTTTCATCCTTCCTCTGTTCCTTCATAATAGTGTGCATTCTTGGTGGAAGAGAAAGAGTAGCTGCTCCATAAATGTTTGTTAATGAATTATATCATTCAGCAAACCAATATATCAGAAATGTTTCTTTATGGGAAGGAGAATTTTCATAAGCTTATGAAGTGAAATGAAACTTGAAGATAGGTTACTTTGGTTACTTTCTGAAATATTGGGAGGAGGTGGGGTTTGGAGGTGGGAGCCGGGCAGAGTAGGAGAATGAGTTCAGTAATTTGTGTTGGGAGCACCTGAGAGATACTGATAGTGAAAAGAAGAGCACGGCTTTTGAGGCAGAAGATCTAGAGTTCTTACTCTCCAGCTCGTTTTTACTGGCTGTGTAGCTTAGGGGTAAATTACTTATCTCTGGTGAATCTGCCCCTTTTTCAGAGAACAGGTTTAAGCTGATCCCAGTGTATCTTTTGTTCTTTTTAAAAGTGTATCTGTTTGCCTCATTTGAACCTTGGAACTTTGCTATTTTTCTCATGGTAAATACTTCAGATAAATTATATATCAACTTTTCTAATAATGGATTTGAGAGTGCTTTTTTTTTTTTTTAAACAATTATTTGTTAACTCTGTTAGAATGTTCTAGGGGGACTGCCCTCTTAGCCTTTTAAGTATCTTCACTGTTGAGCACTTTGCTTTGACCACATTGACTATTGAGTAAATGAGTTTATTTGAATTCAGTTTTATTCCAGTTGAGCCCAATATGCTTGCAGTTTAATTCTTAATTAAAATGTATCTTTATCAACCCTTGTAAGAGTCAGTAAGAGTAAGAGTAAGAGTAGGGTAAGAGTAAGAGTAATGAGGTGAATTAGAAAAAATTCAGGGTTGACTTAACCTAGTTAAGTTTTATGAGGATAGAGGAGCTTGAATAAAAACTTGTATATGGACTAAGGTTTCTATTTTTTGGTAGTGAATTTTATATGAAAATCATGTCTGTTCATTTTAAATTTCACAGCTCTTGAAATTGTATATTACCTTTAGTAGTCTAGAAACTTGAGAATTAGAAGCATCTTTTTTCCAGTAATGTTTTTTTCTCTTGAAGTTTCTTTCTGGAGTGTGAACATAGCAGTTTTTATATGTACAATTTAATGATCACAGTTCTTTAACTTTTTTTTTTCTGGTAAGCAAAGCATGGACAGGTTTTGAACAGTTTTAAGACATAAACCGAGGGGGTGCCTGGGTGATTCAGTCGGTTAAGCATCCCACTCTTGATTTTGGCTCAGGTCATGCATGATCTTAGGGTCCTCGGATTGAGCCCCTTGTCAGGTTTTGTGCTCAGCTGGGAGTCTCCTTTCAACTTTCTCCCTCTGCCCCTCCCCCCATTGGCGCTTGCACTTGCGCACATGGTTTCTCTCTCTGGTAAATAAATATATATATTTTTAAGATTTTTTTATTAGAAAGAGGGAAAGAGAAGGGAACAAAAGCAGGGGGAGTGGGAGAAGGAGAAGCAAGCCTGGTGTAGAGCTCAATTCCTGGACCCAGGGATCATGACCTGAGGCAAAGGCAGACACTTAATGACTGAGTCACCCAGCAGCCCGATACATAAATATTTTTTTTTTAAAAAGGGTAAACTGAGGAGGAAAAGGGTCTAAGAAAATTCTAGGTTAAAGCAAATATTAAGATGAAACTTTTTTTTAAAGATTTTATTTATTTAGCAGAGAGAAACACAGCCAGAGAGGGAACACAAGCAGGGGGAGTGAGAGAGGGAGAAGCAGGCCTCCCGCCGAGCAGGGAGCAGGGAGCCGGATGTAGGACTCAATCCCGGGTCTCCAGGATCATGACCTGAGCCTAAGGCCCCATAAGATGAAACTTTTTAAAGGATGGACATTTTTAATATTCTAGATTTTTTGTGAAATTTATTAATGTCACATTTGTGTAATTTATAATTTTAGGTATATGGATAACAGAAAATATTGGACATTGTTTCATGGTCCAAACTTACTGTAAAAAATAGTCAGGCAATAGAATGTTTTCCTTTAGGGGCGCCTGGGTGGCTCAGTTGGTTGGGCGACTGCTTTCAGCTCAGGTCATGATCCTGGAGACCCGGGATCAAGTCCCACATTGGGCTCCTTGCTCGGTGGAAAGCCTGCTTCTCCCTCTCTCAGTCCCTCTGCTTGTGTTCCCTCTCTCACTGTGTTTCTCTCTGTCAAATAAATAAGTAAAATCTTTAAAAAAAAAAAGGATATTTTCCTTTAGAGGCCATGTTACTTAGGCAAGGATTTTTTTCTTTTTGTTTATTGCAGTATTTACCATCCTTTCCTGATGATTATCATGTTAAATGCTAGTTTAAAAACAGAATTGTAGGTCCTGTTTGAGACTTACGGAATCAAAATCTACAGGGGAGGGGCCTCTTTTACTTTTTATTAGGAAAGTCTGTAAATCCCTTAGCAGTTAATGTCTGTGAACTAAATATTAATAGAGTTTCATTATGGTATTACAGCTATGAAAACAAAATTGAATGGGACAAAATGTCATAGTATAGTTTTTAAAGTTAAAACGTGACTCAAAAGATTTAGGATGAGCATGTGTCACGGACTGATCATTTTTTTAAAAAATGACTTTCCTTTTATAACCTGATGCATGAAGATTATGGGCCAGTTATTGTGGTATAATGTCTCTCTAGTTGGCATTTCCTATGTTCTGACAGGCTGTGCTGCTTTGGGTTATGTATCTTTGGCTAGAATATTACAGAAGTAAGGCAGTGCTCTCTTTGCGCATTGCAGTCTCTGTCATTTGGCACATGATTTCTGTTTGTACTGTTTGTTCTGTTATAACTGATGATGTTCACTTTGATCTGTTCATTAAGGATTTCCCAGGCTATTTGCCTGGCTATTTCACCACAAAAATGTAATAAGTAGTTTCCTTTTTTATTTGGGGGGGTAGGAAGTACTTGGAAATTGTATAACTACCTCTTCCTTTAATTTTTCAGTGTATGCATTTATATCTGGATTGATGGTGTTTTATTCAGGGGGTTATAATAGAGCACTCTCATTTTTATTGAAATGAAAGTTATACTACAAGAAGTTAACCATTTTAAAACATACAATTCAGTGGCATTTAGTACATTCACACTGGTGTAAAACCACCTTTATTAAATTCCAGTACATTTTGTCACCCAAAAAGAAAAATCTGTTTTCATTTAGCAGAACTCCTCATTCCTTCCTCCCCGCTATCCTTGGCAACCATCAGTATGCTTTTCATCTCTATGGATTTATTCATGGATATTTCATATAACTGGAATTGTGCAATATGTGATCTTTGGTCTGGCTTCTTTCACTTAGCATGTTTTTGAGGTTAACCCTTTACCATTCCTTTATAATGAATATACGTATACGCCACCTATTGTTTATTCATTGATGTATTGATGGACATTTGGTATACTTCCTCCTCTTGGCTGTTGTGAATAGATCCAGTATTGAACACTGGTGTACAAATACTCAAATACCCATTTTCACTTCCTTTGGGTATATATCCACATACATATGTTTATAGTATTGCTATAGTATAGCAGTACTATAGAATTGCTAGGTTATATGGTATGTATTTAACTTTTTTTTTTTCTTTTTTTTTTTTTT